>MDKH01071613.1:0-20158 GCA_005239495.1 Nicotiana undulata
GCCCAGACGCGACTCTATGCGATCGCGATAAAAGGCTGTGATCGCGAAGGTGTGGAACCCAGATCTCTGCGATCGCAAAGGGGAAGATGCGATCGCAGAGAACAATCAACAACCCAGCAAAAATATTTCTCCGCGATCGCAACCCACCTTCTGCGATCGCAGAGAAGGAAACCAGATAGCAGAAATTCTGGTTTTTCCAACTTAGCTCCAGGGGGTCTAAAACACACCCGAGCCCCTCGGGGCTCCGTCCAAAAGCACCGGCAAGTCTGTATCCATGATACGGACTCGCTCGAACTTCCGGAACCTGAATAACAACAACGAAACTCAGAATTCGACCCCAAAACCAAATTGAATCAACACTTAAGAACTTAAAATTCTAGAATTCACTTCAATGCGCCGAACCGGCCTATACTACTCGGAATGACTTCAAATTTTGCAGAAAAGTTATAAATGACATAAAGGAACTATTCCCGGTCTCGGAATTTCATTCGGACCTCGGGAACATAAAATCACATTTCAAGCCAAATTTCAAATTCCTTAAAAATCCTTAAAACTTCATTAACTCCAATTTTTTTATTTTGGTCCGAAACCCGTCAAATCAAGTCCGTTTCTTACCAAGTTTCACAGATAACTCACATAACACATATTGAACCTGTTCCGGGCTCCGAAATCATAATGCGGGCCCGGTAGCACAGGTTTCAAATCAAGTTTCATGTTCATAAGACTTTAATATTTTTCATAAAATAATTTTCTTTAAAAAATTCATTTCTCGGACTTGGGTCCTCAGAATTCGATTCTGGGCATACGCCCAAGTCCCATATTTTCCTACGGACCTTCCGGGACCGTCGTATCACAGATCTGGGTCCGTTTACCAAAAATGTTGACCAAAGTCAACTTTATTCAATTTAATTATCATAAATTAAACTCTTAATCAAGTTTTCACATAAAGGCTTCCCGGCTACGCGCCCGGGCTTCGCAGGCACATCGAGGTGAGATTAACGGAGGCTTTCGGGGCCTCGAAACATAGTCAAAATTAGATTCACATTAGATGACCTCTTTTGGGTAATCACATTTATCTTATTAAACTAAATTGATTTCCTGTCGTGTTTAATTCACGAAAAATTATTCATTTTGATTATGAAATGCAGAAAAAAGCAACGATTTCGAAAATGATAAACAGGAAAGTATCTCAACTTATTGAGGGGTGGCTTGCCTGACAGTGGTGTCCGGCGCCATCACGACCTATAGATTTTGGGTCGTGACAGTTTCCCTTTGAACTTTTCGTAGTGAACTTATATCGGATATACTCGGTCAATCGGTAAATTTGATATCTTTGAATCGTCGAGCTTTGTTGTTTACCTAGACAACATAAGTCACACAATCAATCCTTAACCATCTATGTTTCTCACGGTTGTGTTCGTTTCAGCCATGAACACCGACTTGTTTCATGAGTGCTTAGAGAATGGGCCTTTACTTTCATTCCCCTTGAAGCGGCTTAAACTTCACACTCACATAGGTGATTCCTAAATGTGTAATCCTAAAGACAGACTATCTGGTCATATCCTGCCATACTTAGCAAATCATTAAAAAGCTTTAAGCTTTATTGACTCATCAAAAAGCCTTAATGCTTTACCTTGATTTTGAATATTGTCTTCATCACGAGAATGGGTTGAGTTATTTGACAATGTTGAACCATCATTCATAAATTTTTTGATCTCTTTGAACCTAGCTCTTGGGATCTCCAGTCTGCTAGGTAGAGTTACCGCCATGATGACTTGTCCTAGGCCTTAACCCCATTCCTTTTGATGATCTTTCAACTGCCTCTCTAGACAGGACTTTTGTAAGTGGATCCGACATGTTATCTCTTGACTTTACATAGTCAATTATGATAACACCACTAGAGAGTAGTTGTCTAACGGTATTATGTCTCCATCGTATATGACGAGATTTTCCGTTATACATTACGTTCATTGCCCTGCCTATTGCCGCTGGACTATCACAATGTATACAAATAGGTGCCAAAGGTTTGGTCCAAAATGGAATATCTTCCGAGAAATTCCGGAACCATTCAGCTTCTTCACCGGCCTTATCTAAAGCTATGAATTCAGATTCCATTGTAGGACGGGCCATGCACGTTTGTTTGGATGATTTCCAAGAAACTGCTCCACCCCCAATTGTGAAAACATATCCACTCGTGGATTTAACTTCAGATGATCTGGTGATCCAATTTGCATCATTATATCCCTCGATCACAGAGGGATATTAGTTATAATGCAACTCATAATTTTGGGTATGTTTCAGATACCCCAAAACTCGTTTCATTGTCATCCAATGTATATGATTGGGATTACTTGTAAACCGACTCAGTTTTCTAACAACACATGCTATATCCGGTCGCGTACAATTCATGATATACATCAAACTTCCCAATACTCTTGCATAGTCCAGTTGTGATTCCCTTTCACCTTCATTCTTTTGAAGTGCATAACTCACGTCAATTGGAGTCTTGACAATTTTTAAATCCAAATACTTGAAATTGTCAAGTACTTTTTCTATGTAGGGAGATGGTGATAATGTTAGACCTTGTAGAGTCTTGTGAATTCTGATTCCTAAGATCACATCAGTAACTCCTAAGTCTTTCATGTCGAATTTTCTAGCCAACATGTGCTTTGTAGCATTTATATCAACCATACTTTTTCTCATTATCAACATGTCACCAACATATAAACAAACAATGACTTCATGACCTGGAGTGTTTTTAATGTAAACACATTTGTCGCACTCGTTGATTTTAAACCCACTTGCCAACATTGTTTGGTAAAATTTGGCATGCCATTGTTTGGGTGCTTGTTTAAGTCCATAAAGCGACTTAGCAATTTTGCACACTTTCCTTTCTTTACCAGGAACCACAAAACCCTCAGGTTGTTCCATGTAAATCTCTTCCTCCAATTCTCCATTTAAGAAAGTTGTTTTAACATCCATTTGATGGATTTCAAGACCATACACGGCCGCTAATGCCACTAACATCCTAATAGATGTTATCCTCGTTACTGGAGAGTAAGTGTCAAAGCAATCAAGGCCTTCCTTTTGTCTATAACCTTTGACAACAAGTCTTGCCTTATATTTATCAATAGTGCCATCAGCTTTAATTTTCAGTTTAAAGATCCATTTCGAACCTAAAGGCTTATTTCTAGGAGGAAGATCAACAAAATTCCATGTATGGTTATACAAAATTGATTGAATCTCACTATTTATTGCCTCTTTCCAAAACGCTAAATCAGAAGATCAAATAGCTGCTTTAAAAGTTTGAGGTTTATTTTCAAGCAAGAATGTCACAAAATCTGGTCCAAAGGAAGTAGATGTTCTTTGACGTTTGCTACGCCTTGGATCTTCTACACTTGGAGTATTTTCCTTTGGTTCTTCCCGAGGTCGTTTAGGTCTTTCACTTAACGACTCACATTCAGTTTTATACGGATAAATGCTTTCAAAGAATTCAACATTATCTGATTCCATTACCGTATTAATATGAATCTCGGGATTATCAGATTTATGGACCAAAAACCGACATGCTTTACTATTTTTAGCATATCCAATGAAAACGCAATCTACTGTTTTTGATCCGATTTCAACCCTTTTAGGTAAAGGAACTTGTACCTTTGCTAGACACCCCCACACTTTGAAATATTTCAAGTTAGGTTTTCTTCCTTTCCATTTTTCATATGGAATAGATTGCGTTTTGCTGTGGGGTACTCTGTTGAGTATTTGGTTAGCTGTAAGGATAGCTTCCCCCCATAAACTCTGTGGTAATACGGAACTTATTAATAATGCCCGATTTTTCCTTTCGGCAATTTCGTTGGATTGAGGTGTGTAAGGTGTAGTAGTTTAATGGATAATTCCATATTCCGGACATATTTCTGCAAACGGAGATTCATATTCTCCACCTCTATCACTTCTAATCATTTTGATCTGTTTATTCAATTGATTCTCCACTTCATTCTTGTATTGCTTAAATGATTCAATTGCTTCATCCTTACTATTAAGAAAATAAACATAACAATATCGAGTGCAATCGTCAAGAAAAGTAATAAAATATTTTTTCCCACCTCGAGATGGTGTCGACTTCATGTCGCAAATGTCAGTATGAATTATGTCTAAAGGATTTGAATTCCTTTCAACAAACTTATAAAGATGTTTTACAAACTTAGATTCAACACATATTTGACATTTCGATTTATTACACTAGAATTTAGGCAATACTTCTATATTTATTAACTTCCGCAAGGTTTTATAATTGGCATGTCCTAAACAAATATGCCATAAATCATTTGACTCCAACAAATAAGAAGAAGATGAAATTTTATTCATACTATCAACAACCATTACATTGACTTTGAAAAGGCCCTCCGTGAGGTAGCCTTTTCCAACGTATATTTCATTCTTGCTTACAACAACTTTATCAGAAACAAATACACATTTGAATCCATTCTTCACAAGTAAAGAAGTAGAAACTAAATTCTTCCTAATAGTAGGAACATGAAGAACGTTGTTGAGCGTTAACACCTTGCCGGAAGTCATCTTTAGGAATATCTTCCCATAACCTTCAATCTTGGCTGTTGAATTATTTCCCATGGAAATCTCTTCTTCGGGACCAGCAGTAGAGTAAGTTGCGAATGCTTCTTTGACAGCACAAACATGTCGAGTGGCTCCGGAGTCAATCCACCACTCCTTCGGATTTACAACTAAGCTTCATTCCGAAAGCATTGCACAAAGATCATCAATGTCATCATTCTTCTCCACTATGTTGGCATGTCCCTTCTTCTTATCCTTTTTCGGGAGACGACAATCAGGGGCTTTGTGACCAACTCTTCCACAGTTGTGGCACTTGCCCTTGAATTTCTTTTTGTTATGCCCCTTAGTCTGTCCAGAAGATCTCTTCCTCTTCTTACTTTTTGGAGCAGTCTCCTCAACGATATTATCACCCATGATCGTTGAATTTCCACGAGACTTCTTCTCGGCTATTTTGTTGTCTTCCTCAATCTTGAGATGAATCACAAGATCTTCCAACTTCATTCTTTTCGCTTGTGCTTAAGATAGTTCTTGATATCTCATCACGAAGGAGGAAACTTTTCAATCATTTCATCTACTTGAAATGCTTCATTCACGACCATACCTTCAGCAATAAGGTCGTGAAAAATAAGTTGAAGTTCCTGAACTTGGGTTCCCATAGTTTTGGTGTCTATCATTTTATAGTCTAGAAACTTGGCAACCACGAACTTCTTCAAGTATGCATCTTCTGTCTTGTAATTCTTCTCAAGTGCGTCCCATAATTCTTTCGAAGTATTCATCGCACTGTACACATTGTACAAGTCATCCTCTAAAGCACTTCAAATATAGCCTTTGCAAAGAAACTTTGCCTGCTTCCATGCCTCTACAATCATGAACTTTTCACTGTCTGGCATGTCCGCAACAGGCACTGGAGGCTCTTCACTAGTGAATTTCTGCATACCAAGTGTGGTAAGCCAGAAGAACACCCGTTGCTGACATCCTTTGAAGTTGGCTCCAAAAAAGTTCCCCGGCTTTTTCGCCGGTGGAACAACAGTCCAGCTTGACGAGGCTATCACCGTTGCCGCATCAATCGCAGAAGAATTTTCGTTATCAATTTCCATTTCTCACTGTCAACAACAGAAGAGTTCAATCAATGGCAAAAGCAGAACAGTAAATAATACTGTAATTAATGATAAACAATATGTATAATAAATAAAAATCAAAGTTTTTATATACTGTTTCATAGAAAACGATGAAGTTTTTATGTTCTTCAATCGTTTTTCTGAATTTCAAAACTCTGATGACGTTTTTATATCTTCAAATAATAATAATAATAAAATTCAGACGGAGTAGAAAACACAAAGGTTTTAATCTCCACAAACAGAATACATAATATAATAAAAATATAATTTGCTTAAGATTGTTAGTATTCTGTATTGCTGTAAAATAAATAAAACAGTAAACTTTCTGAAAAAATACAGAAACAGAAAGTTAGTAGAACTTAGAACGTCAACATAAATTCTTAAAAAAAACAGTATAGGAATGAATCGAGCCCACTAAATACACAGTGTGCCCTTAAGGAAATTATTCCCCTCAAGTACCCGAGGTTTTTGAATATATCCTCCCAGGATAGAACGATTTAACTCACCAGTGTATCGGTACCTAAAACTCCGGTGATCGGCGAACCACTCGATGGTCGTAAAACACACTGGAATATTTTGTGCAGAAGAAGAAGAAGAAGATCAGAAAATTTAGTAAGAAAAAATTCTATGATTCAAGGCATATTTATAGCCAATTTCGTACTGTTTCTAAAAAGGTTTTGCAACCTTTTAGAACAGCCATGTTGTTGGAACAGGTGTGAAACCTTTCAGAACAGCCATAGCTGTTGAAACATGTGTGATTATTGCGGGAAAATTAAAAAGGGATTTACAATAATCTGAGAAAGAAAAATCGGACCGGACCGGGTCACGGGTCATGGGTTATTCCGGATTGAATATTTGTTAATTAATTTAATTAATTAATAAAATAATTTGAAAGGAATTTTGTCCAAAAAGATTAATCAATCTATCGATCTTTGACCAAATCCAAATCCAAATCCAAATCCGAATCTGAATCCGAAGCCGAAGCCGAAGCTGAGCCGAGTGAGCGACGACGACGACAACGCGAGGCTTGCCTTCTTCTCAACTCTTTAAGAGCTAGAAGAAGAGCTTCTCTATATATACACATAGATTTTCTTTCCTTCTTTCAATGAGGGACAAAGTGCACTAATTCAAAATTTCACTTCCCTCTATTTCTTGCCCACCATTTTCCATTCACTCTCTTTAAGCTACACCAAGCTTAAAATTAAGATACACTACGCTTAAACCTAAGCTACACTAAGCTTAAATACCAACAAAAAGTTAAACTCATTGGTTATCCATTGGTTAACCATTTTTCTAAATGGATAATAGGGTTCTTATCCATATTTGATCTTTTTTATAAAGTTCATTATCCAACCCATTTTTAATGGATAATACGGGTCGTTAACTAGTTTTTTTAAACCATTTTGCCACCACTAGCCACTATCTTTTGAAGCAAAGGCTATTGGTCTGTTGTATGGTATCCACAATCATATTGAATGAAAGTAATTTCCAACTAAATGCAGTGGCGTAATTCTTCCTATTTGTTTTCGTTATGCCCATTACATTGAAGATGATCACAAAGTGCAGAAAAGCAAAGGAAGACACAAATATTTGTTACTAAATCTGTTAAGTGTTACTGATTTGTTAACTACACTTGAATTCAGGAATATAATTCGAGAATTCAACAGTTGCACACGAGATCTACAGAGGATATTCGAGTGTTCCAGTCCAGAAATGGAGGAGAAGAATATTAGAAGAATAAGAAGAAGTAGAATTAGGAAATTGTAATACTTTCTTATTCATTATAATGAACTCAGTACCATTATTTATACAATGAATATAACACCTCAGTTTGTTGAATCCGGCTAACTACTCTAACTAACTTGACACTGTGCTAATATTTTTTGAACAAACTCTAACGACCTCCGCTGGCGTGGCTTTCATACCTTCTTCAACTTATAATATGCGTATCAATACTCCCATATGCAAAAGATCCTTGACCTCAAGGATCAAAATGAGGAAATCTTGTCTTGAGAACATTGAAGTTCTCCCAGGTGGCATGATCTGCTGACAGTCCAGACCATTTAATTAGTACTTGGCCAACAACTTTATTTCCCTTCTTCACCATACATCTTTCTAAAATAGCTTCATGATTAGGACAATGGGGGTTAGCAATATCAATAGTAGGAGGATATGCAATCTGATCAAGGACTGCATGGCACTTCTTTAAGAGTAATACATGGACTGTAGGATGAATCTTTACTGATGGTGGAATTAGCAATTTATAGGCAACATGTCCAACTCACTTGAGTATCTAAACTGGACCATAATACTTGGCGGCTAATTTATGGAATGCTTGAGAAGATAGGGTAGACTGTTTATAGGGTTTTATCTTAATGTATACCCAGTCACCTACTAAAAAGCTTCTATCTGTCCTTTGTGAGTCATCATGTTGTTTCATTCGCAATTGAGCCCTATGCAAATGATGTTTGAGTAGTTGCTACTTCAACTCCCTTTGCAATAAGGTGTTGTCGACCTCTGTTTAAGAAGACTTACCAGGTAGATATGGAAAATAAAAAGGGGGAGGTCGACCATATAAAGACTCATAAGGGGTGGTGTGAATAGCAGAGTGATAAGAAGTGTTGTACCAATATTCAGCTACAACTAAGCATGAATACCAGCCAGTGGAGTCTTCATTGTAGAAGCACCTCAAGTATGTTTTCAAACATCTATTCAAGACTTCAGTCTAGCAATCTGACTGAAGGTTATATGTCGTAGAAATATTCAATTGAACTCCTTGTAGTGAGAATAGTTCTTTCCAAAAGGAGCACAAGAAAACAACATCCCTATCACTGGTTATAGTTTCTGGTAATCCATGTAGCCTGACAACCCCATCTAAAAAGACTTGGTTGAGAGTGTGAGATTCTTTCTTTGCTTGAAAAATTGGAAAGTCTGAGTACCCACGACTTTGTTAAAATAGAAGTGATTTTGTGTTCTTACTATGTGGTGGATGAAAGGGCCGAATGAAATTCTTGGTAAATTCATTAAAATTTCTGCAACTCGTGGTTGTGTGTGAAGTTTATTGCATGATTTTATGTTTAAAAGCTGATTGGGTTTTTTAATGTGTGCCTTTGTTCGAAATTTTTGGGGAATGGGACTATTCTCTGAGAGAGGGTGGCTGGGGACGACGAGATAGAAATTGCGATAGCCTCTTCACATTTGCAAACTTCCTATTTGCAAAGAGGTGGTTGCAATTGCAAAAATTGTCAGGCCTGGCAACCTTCACATTTGAAAAGATGAGCTCACAATTGAGAACTCTGTAAATCTATGATGTCCTCGCAGTTGCGAGGAAAACGTCACAATTTCGACATTAGAGAGCTGAGCTCTGTTGAAGTGAAAATCCTGAAATTTCTTCTAAGGCTGGGTTTCGACTGTCCAATAATTTCTTTGGCATATTTGACTCATTCTGCAATATATTTCATAGCAATACCATGTTTTCACTCCAATATATTCTTTACAAGTACCGTAAGCTGAAAATGACCTCTAACTCCGATGAATCCGCACATGAAAAAGCTTTGGAAGTTGAGCAAAACTATGACCAACACCGATTCTTGTCATTGGAATGTTAGGAATGGTATTATGCCGAGTTGATTTCGAAGAGGTTTCTCCGGAAAAAATGGTATATTACTGGATAAGGTCCCGGAACGTCTTCCCGAGTTCTATCAAAATCTTGTAGACATGGGATGGATCTGGTTTTCTCCTCAAACATGCATAGCCGATGAGCACTGGTTGAGGAAATTCTATTTTACCTTCCAGCCATCAAGTTAAGAGAGATAATCAGGAAGATTCATGGAAAAATGGTAAATTTCGAAGCTGAAGCTGTGAACCAAATCTATTACCTACAGGACCATGACATGGCCCATTCCATGCAAAAGATTGTGCCTCAGGAGAGTGGTTGGTTTCCAAATTGTGCCCGGGTACGGATGTTCCATGGGAAACTAAAAAGAGAGGGATCACGTCCAAAGAATTCACTGCCGAAGCAAAGATATTGTTGGCCATCATATGCAATTGAATCTCACTTGCGGGGAATATATGGAATGTACCAATAAAGAGAGCTCAAATGATAGCCTCCATTCATGATGGTAATAGTCTCAATGTTGGTAAGGGTTTCATCAATCAAATGAGGGAGTATCAGATTCAGAATGGTCCATCATTGATCTTCCCATCTCTTATCACCGAGTTGTGCCAACTTTCTGGGATTAAGGAGTATTCGGGAGACAACTAGATAGATCCGAGGAAGCTTATACAATCTATTAAAGAAAAGGGGAGAGGGCACCGCCGTCAAAACCAAGAAGATAAAGTTGGGATTTTCTTCTTAGACCGACAAGGTAGCCAGCTATAATCTTCTGCAGGAGGACCATTTGCTATGATTTCTGAGGAAATGCGGCTGATTCGCGACCTAGTAGTTGCCTTTCCACAGGGACCTGGGAAAAATCTGAGGGACCCTCTATATGCATTTCAAATAAAGAATTTCAATACTATCTTGATGATCAGAAGAAGCAGGGGGATCACCTTAACAAGATGGAGAAGGAATATAGTGATTTGGCCATGACGCACAGTACTTTGAGTACTTCTCATGACATGCTGGAAAATGCACACACTGGGATGAAGAAAAGAGAGAAGAAGAGAGATAAATTCTTCACCCGCATGTGGAAGGGTGTGAAGGGGCTACATAAAGTTCTAAAGCCTCAAGAGCCAGTGCCATCGACCGAGCCGGAAGATGTTTGTGATGCTACAGTTCATTGGTCCGAGCTAGAAGAAGAGGATGAGGATGCGATTGATTCCGACAGCGAGAAGAGCACTTGATGCAATATTCGGGGAGCACTTTCCACAATTTTAGTCTATGTTGTTTGGTTGCATTGAGGACATTGCAACATCTCTTTTTGGGGGTGGCTTCTTGTATAACTGTTGATATTCTTGTATAATTGTGGATATGGTAGATTGATATTTTTGTTTTCATGTGATGTGTTATAATAGTATGTTTACTAGCTTTTAGAATTTTTGTTTTTATATATAGTATGTTTTATTTACTTGATGTTTATTAGCTTCTTGATTATTTTTAAATTGTATATATATTTTTGGTGGTTATATCCTTGGTTTTCTTTGTACCACGATTCTTTTTCCAAGGATGCCAATTTTCTTTTTGAATCGGGAAGTTTTTGGTAAATTTTTTACTCGACTTTTTTCCGATGATGGATAGCTAGGAGAATTTCTTAAGGGAATTAGTCTTGTATTTAATTATAGTTTTTGTTAATTTAGGAAGAATAAGTTGTATGAGTTGGGGTTTCTTCCCATTGGCAAATTTGTGGCTTGCTTGGTACCAACATAATTTAAACCTAAGCATATGAATTGTTAATCTTTGAAAAAGAAACATGATTGAAGTAAATATCATTTTCATGACTTTTAGACTCAATTTTTGGCTCTTTTATTGACTAAATAGATTCTTAGGCTATATGTGACTTCTTTGAGTTCATTGGTATCAATTGGATTTTGGATTTGTATTCCACTTGAATTTTAATGTGCCATGTGTGGTGAGATTTATTGTGAGTTATTTTTAATCATATGTTGTCTAAAACTTCCCCTGAATGTGATTCAAGGCGATATCCTAGACTAACTTGTTTTGAAAAATAAAGCTAGGCCTTCCCTAGACGGCTATTCTGCCTTAAATTTCCTATCCTTGCATATTTTCCCCAGTCAAACCCTTTTGAGCCTTTAAACTTTTTCTTTTTGAAACCATGTTACAAGCTTTAACTCTTCGTTCTTTGATTTATCTTTGGCACTCTACATCCCTAGCTACTTTGAGAGAGTAAATATATGCTAAAAGCCTAAGTTTGAGGGTGAAGGTTGGAAAAGTTGTGATGTGGAAGTTTCTTAAACAGTGAAAGGTAAATTAGAAAAAGGAAATACAAGGAATTTTGAATAAATGGATGACTAGGTGATGAAAAATATATTGAAGAAAGGATGGAAAAGTTCTTAAAGAAAGTGTACTTTGATTGTTGAAAACACAATTGTAGTTCTTAGGGAGGTTTTTAGTCACTCTAACCAAAATTGTGCCCTACCTTAAATAAATGCCTAAACTACAACCCTTTAAGTCCTAATTAATTTTGAACAAAGTTTGTCTGCATTAGTGGAGAAATACATGAAGGGAAAACCTACAGTACTACTTGTGGGCATTTGAACATTTTTGTGAGAGAGAGTTAATTTATTCCATTTGATATCCCATTAATGTTTTGAATTTTAATTTATGAGTGTGGAATTCTCTCTTAAGTGTGATGGTACAAAAGACTTGGGTTGTGAATTTAATCCCATTTCCAATTGGGAGGAATGAACGAGGGAAGTTAATTGGGATAGAGAGGAAAAATTTGAAGCTTTAGTGTCATGACTTGATTGCTACTTTGATTTACATAGTGTTTGAGCACTTGGATTGTAATGAAATTCATGAGACACTTTTTGTATTTCATATGCTTTGGATTAATTAATGGTACCGATTGAAGTCATACGTTTGTGCCTGCAGTATACCTTTTTGACTTGGCATGATATTGATGCACTATTGAGTTAAATACTTGGAAGGATATTTTCTCGCTTTCATTGCTTGAGATAGTTTAAGTTTGGTGGTTTGATAAGTTTGGAGATTTTGTGGCTTTCATCGCCGGCCATGAGATTCTCAATTTTCTCGATGGCTATTTCGGGTACACAAATACAGATGAACCCGGAAGATCATGAAAAGACCTTGTTTTCACTTAGTGTGGAACCTACTGCTATAATGTAATGCCATTCGGACTAAGAAATACTGGTGCAACTTATCAACGCCTAGTAAACCGGATGTTCAAAGAACAAATAGGAAAATCAATGGAGGTTTATATTGATGATATGTTAGTTTAGTCCTTACGAGTAGAGGGCCATTTGATGAATTTGAAGGAAACTTTTGATATACTAAAGAGATACAACATGAAGTTCAACCTAGAAAGATATACATCAGGGGTTGGCTCAGGCAAGTTTCTCAGCTTCATGGTATTCAATCGAGGAACCAAGGTTAACCCCGATAAAATTAGAGTTATAGAAGACATCACAATAGTAGACAACATAAAGGTCGTGCAGAGGTTAACGAGGCGCATAGCTGCCCTGGGGCGATTCATTTTGAGATCAACAAATAAAAGTCTCTGATTCTTTTCGTTACTAAAGAAGAAGAATAACTTCTCGTGGACTCTGGAATGCCAACAGGCCCTGGAGGAGCTAAATGGTACTTATCGAGCCCGCCACTACTTCACAAGCCAAAAACGGACAAGCACCTTTACTTGTATTTAGCAGTGTCAGAGATAGCGGTAAGTGGAGTCTTTGTCCGAGAAGAACAAGGTACGCAATTCCATATCTATTATGTTAGTCGGACCTTAGGTGAGGCTGAAACCAGGTATCCCCATCTAGAAATATTGGCCATTGCTTTGATAAGCGCCTCTAGGAAATTAAAGCCATACTTTCAATGTCATCCCATATGTGTTATAACAACATATCCACTTCGAAATATTTTGTATAAACCCGAACTTTCGGGTCAATTGGACAAATAGGCTGTAGAAATCAGCGGGTACGATATTGAATATCGACCACAAACATACATCAAGTCTCAAATCTTGGCAGACTTTGTGGCTGACTACATGCCAGCCCTCGTGATAAGTTGGTATTTTACCAACTTATCTCCTTTTAAAACTTAGTCTTTTGTAGAATTTAATGAGAAACTAAGGCATTTTGTTGATGTTTATTTGTATATTTCAGGTGTCAAGTGATTTAGAGATGATTGTGAAGAAATCATGTGAAAACAAGTCAAAAAGAAGCTAAAATGAAAAATAGAGGTCTGCCAAGTTTTTACACTATGCGATTGGGGGTGATTGCATGCGATCGCATAAGTCCAGAAAAGATAACTATGCGAACGCGCAGTTGAATATGCGAACGCAGTGCTTTAATAGGTGGTCAGCGTTAGGTCAATTGACCTGTGCGAACGCAAAGGTCTGTACGCGATCGCATACCTCTGAGAAATGATTCAGTGCGAACACAAGTACACTAGTGCGAACGCATAGAATACTTTCTGGGCAGATTCTGGACAGTTTTGGAATTTCACACCTTCGTCCCCCAATCCATTTAATACACGACCTAGGAGATATTTTTAGATTTTTGGCGATCTTTGGCTATGTTTTAGCATATTTTCAGTCTAGAAGACAAGAGAGAACATTTTTGGGAGCTAGGGTTTGCACACACACTTGGGTTTTGAAGATTTCAATCTCGTGGTTAAGGATTTCTTACCCATTTTTCTTCATTTTCTTGCTTTGTATTGAATATTTAAGTGTTATGTAATTTCCAACACTTAATCTTGTTTATGGAAATATTCATGTTTAAAGTGTGGATTAAATACCTTGTTGTGCTTATGTATTGCATGATTTTTTATTTATTTATGAAGTGAGTTATTGTTTCTTTAATTATTCTTGTTCTTTAATGTTTCCTAAGTGATTAACTAACCCTAGGACTCGCCCATTAACTCCGAATTAATTTTGAAAAGATAATTTGGGGTTGGAAAAGATTAATTAACAAGAATTTGGGGCTTTAACTCTTATTTTATAGATTCTACCTAGGAATAGGATTGAACTACTTGTAGCCATATCAGGGTTTGCTTAATCTCTTAATTGGGTTAGAATTAATCCAATTAGGAAGTCTTGTTAGTCTTCGGAAGAAGCTAATTGAGAATTATTATCCGTGGCTAATTAACATAAACTCGCTCATATTTGTAAAATCGTGAAATACATTGGATCGTTACTTGAGTGTAATACCCGATGCATTCATACTTGTAGCCATTGATCTTTTTACTTGCTTTCTAGGTTAGTTTATATTTTTGCATTTAGTTATAGATATTTTTACAACAAAAATCTAAATGTTTGGCATTGCGCGATAAGTGATAATTTGATTACATTCCTAATCGCCTACATATTATTCTTTGTGGAATTCGACCCCAACCTAGTTGGTTTACTATATTTGACATCGATCGCTTACACTATTTTAAGGTGTAATTTGAGCGAATCAAATTTTGGCTCCGTTGCCGGGGAACAACTTGGCGTAATTCAGGTTGTTTGAGAAATAAGCATAAGTGCTTTGGTCCAAACTTGTGAATACTTGTGTAATTATTTTTCTTACCTTGGTCAATTTTTATTGTTTATTTTCTTAATTTTTGATAAAACAAATGGCATCATATAATGAAGATTGGTCGGATGGTAGTTGTTCATACTTTGATGACCCTTGTCCTTATTGTGGAGGACCACACTCATGGAAAAGTTGTTTAAATTCTACCGGGGGTGGATTGTGCGCACAATCTCAAACCCATGAGTGGAGTATCTGTGATAGGTGTGGTTGCCAAAATGGTCATCGGTATGATTGTGTTTATTTGTCCGTCCCTTCCCCACGCCCCCGCTATGATGATTCTACTTTTTGTGATGAAAATTTTAGGGGTGAGGAAGTAGAAGAAATTGAGCATGGCCGAAGTGGAGAGTTCAAGCTCATGTTGGAGTGTTTACTTGAAGAATGAAACAAAGAGCAAAATGCCTTGGAGGAGCTTTTGGAAAATAACTTCCAAAATGAATTGGCACTTGAAATGTTGCACTCACAAATGGATGAAATGATTGAAGCCTTAAGGGTTCAAAAATCCTTGGAGGTGAGTGATAGCCAAGAACCTTCCTTGGAGGTTGAAATTGAAAATTCTTCCTTGGCACTTGAAAAAAACAAGGAAGAACTCTCAAATGCTCAAAATGAGAGGATGATGCTCATGTTGGAGGCCATTCTTGAAAATGAGAAAAAACACAACTTTGCACTCGAGGACTTGAAACATGAAGTGACTCAAAATGATGAGCATATCCGCACTTTGGAGAATCAAATGAAATCATTGAGGCTCATTATGCCTCTCAATTTGAAAGTGTGGAGGGAAGCCAAGAAGAGACCGATTCCGAGGAAGAAAGTGAGCTTTACTTTGAGGAATCAAGACTTTAACATCCGCCAACCGACTTCATGAGTGTTTGTGATGCCAAGAAAAATATGGAACTAGAGTCAACCGGGGTGATTGAAAATATTGTTGAAATTGACTCTAGTCCAGGGGAAAAAGAGGATGTCAAAATTCGGGAAAAATTGCAAGTTGGAGGTTTGAAGTCACATTCCAAGCATGTTTCAACATTGGAATTGTGTGGTGATAAGGAAGTTGAACAACACGAATCAATGAAGGATTGCGAGGAGGAAAAACTCATACCATACAATTTACAATTTGAGAAAACAAGAAAGCAAAATGGCATACCTCACATGAGAGCCAAGAAGTGCAAAATGAAGAAATCAAGCTTGGCTCGGTCATCGACTTACCACCCCCCATCACTCGTGGTCACAAGCTTGATTCCAAACTAGGTTCCTAATTCATATCGTCCAAGTGGCGAGAAAAGTGATAAAATTGACCTGCGTCGTGCCACGACGTTAAATGAGGCGCTTGGTGAGAGGCAACCCATCGTTTTCAAAAATTTTGTTCATTTTTGTTCATTTTCTTTTTTAGAATAGCTTATTATATTGTTTCTAACCAATCTGCCAAGTTTTAAAATTTTTGGAGTTGATTTGAGCAGGTCGGGGTGACCGGGTAGCCAAACAACAGTGCTGGAAAAAAATATTGCAGAGCAGCACTCTGTTGCACTATGCGATCGCCGCATAATCAGTGTTATCTCATATCAGCCAGGATCAAGTGCACTATGTGATGGCATAATTGAAAATTCTATCGCGAATTTCTGTGACTTTTTGCACTATGCGATCGCAACTGCCCATCCGCGATCGCACTCTTTCCAGGTAAGTAAAATTGATTTTTAACACTGGAAACGGACTAGTGCCCTCTCTTCTACCCAAAACGATCCTCTCACCCCTTGGTCCTCAAAAATCATAAAAAGGGTTTTTCTCTTCAATTTCACACAACTAATCAAGTTCAATCTCAAAGGTATGTACTTCATCACTCCAATCCTCCCTCAAAATTCAATTTTGTGTGATATTAGTGTAAATAAACACCCATTTTTCTTTCTTCTTCATCTCCAATGTTTAAGATTGATAATTGGGAGTTTTTGTTTTGAATATTGAGATTGATTGTGTGTATGCTTGCTGGGTAAGGTTGTTTGAGTGAATTTTTGCTTCTTGAACAAAATTTGGGGGCAAATATGTGCTTAAATCTCTAAAAACGGGTGTAAACATCTGTTGCCCCTTATGTGCTTGTGAAAATGCCCAAGAGAAAAGAAACAACTGGGCAAAAATGGGACATCCGTGATCGCAAGTCCCTGTGCGCGATCTGTCACGACCCGAAATCCCACCTTTCAGGTCGTAACTGCGTCTAACGTTGAACCCGCTAGACAAGCCAACGTACACAACACTTTGACATCTATAAAACAACGTAACAGAAATAAAGCCAATTAACTTTCCAACCTCTACTGGAGTGTCTCATTTTCCTTAACTTTCAACCTTTACTGATCATTTCCAAATCACTTCAAAAGTTTTTACAGCAGAAAAGTAATAATATTCCCAAAACGCATAATGAAATTATAAAGGCAACAACATCGCAAAATCCCAAAACTGGGGTGTCACAATCTCACGGACTATCTAACCCGAGTGCTAAATACAGAGTCTGAAAAGAAATATACAATTGTCTTGGAACTAAGAGAAAAATAAGACAACGAGGAATCCGAATGTAGGAGAGACACCAAGGCCCACGAACGCCAGCGGGTATACCTTGAAGCTCTGGGTGGACTGAAGGTGACTCCCTCAATGCGGTCCACTGGGTCCGGATGCGGGATCTGCACAACATTAAGAACTGTAGTGTAGCATCAGTACAAACGACCCCATGTACTGAGTAAGTGTCGAGCCTAACCTCGGCCGAAGTAGTGACGAGGCTAGACTTGACAATAACGATAACATATCCTATTCTACAGCAGGTAACATGAATAATATAAGGCAGGAGGTAAGTAGACAAGTAAGGGATACGGGAGCAGTAAAGGGGAACAAGTGAAATGAAGCAGTCAAATTGACAGATAGAAGTAAACAAGGGAGGCAATCAAACACAATAGCCAACGAAGCAAGCATAATATCAGAAAAGTAAACAATGGCACGGCATCACCCTTCGTGCTTTTACTCTCTTCCTCACAATGCAATGTACAATGTATCATGGCACGACATTAACCTTCGTGTTTATAATCAATAAAAATCATGACACGGCATTTACCGTCGTGCTTATAATCAATATGAATCATGGCACGGCATCACCCTTCGTGCTTTACACTCTTACTCACTATGCATTGTAATCAAATATCATGGCACGGCATCACCCTTCGTGCTTTACACTCTTACTCACTATGCATTGTAATCAAATATCATGGCACGGCATCACCCTTCGTGCTTTACACTCTTCCTCACCAAACAATAACAGATAACATGGCAAGGAGTACAACATAGTGGATATAAGCAGTTCAAAGCACCCGCCAGGGGGGAAACATCAATTAGTAGCTCAAGAAATGCCCGGCAAGGGTCTCAGCTATAACCAATCACCTCAATCACATACTCTACACTTGTATTATCATTCGTATCAACACTTCTCAAACTCAACAGCCAATACTTTCAATCAAGAATAAATTACCAAGTAAAGACAATCTCATAATATGCTAAACATGGAAGAAATACTGCAATTTCTATCAAAATAGACTCACGGGCATGCTTGACACACATTGCATAGGTACTCGTCACCTCACCTATGCAATGAACATGATAATCACTTAGCACATAGCAAATAATACCTATTCCCTCACCAAAGTTAGGCAAGACACTTACCTCGGTCCAAAGTATAGCAATCAACCCTCTAAGACCGCCTTTCCTTTTGAATTCAACTCCGGAACCACAATATCTAAGCATAATTAACTTAAGTGTGTTAATAATAACTCAATAACACCAACACATAGCCTAAATACACAATTCCTACCATTCTTTCAAAATTCCCAAAATTCGACCCCGGGCCCACGTGGTCTAAACTCGAGGTTCGGACCAAAACCCGTTCACCCATTACCCCACGAGTTAAAATATATGATTTGTTTCAAGATTCGACCCCAAGTTGAGGTTGAATCACCCAATTTTCCCAAAAATCTAATTCTACCCAAAACCCCTAATTTCAACTTGATTTTTATGATTTTAGGCCTAGATTTCTAGTAATTATGGAAGGAAAATGGAAGAAATTAATGTTACAATCACTTACCCAAGTGTTTATGGAGGGAAGTTAGCTTGAGGATCGTTAATGGGGTTTGGAGAAGGAGAGAAGGGTGCAAAAATAAGAAATCCCGTAATGATATTCTGTTTTGGGTATTTTAATAACTGGGCAGAAATTACCCTTCGCGTTCGCGGGCCACTGGCCGCGTTCGCGAAGGGTCAGCTATCCTGACCTACGCGTTCGCGAGGACCAGGTCGCGTTCGCGTATGCTTGACTCCACAGACCTTCGCGTACGCGAGCCTATGGCCGCGTTTGTTAAGAACAAAGTTGCCCAGCCCCCAGACCCCAGCCTAACTCTATGCGTTCGCACCCCTGGGGACGCGTTCGCGTAGAGTAAAATCCCAGGACTCAACATTTACCCTTCGCGTTCGCATTTAAACCACCAAACTATCATCAAAATCATCGAATTAAACCTCAAAACTCCTAGAAATTTCTTAAAACTTCATAAAGCTTAATTTTACCAATTTTGATCCGAAACACGTCATTTCAAGTCTGTTCTACACCAAATTTCACAAATAACTCACATAAAATATAATAAACCTGTTCCAGACTCCGGAACCATAATACGGGCCCGGTAACACGGTGTTCACATAATAATTCATTTTCAAATTACTTTATTATTTCTAGAAAACAATTTTCTTTAAAAATTTATTTCTCAGGCCTGGGACCTCGAAATTCGATTCCGGGCATACGCCCAAGTCCCATATTTTCCTACGGACCCTCCGGGACCGTCGCATCACGGGTCCGGGTCCATTTACCAAAAATGTTGATCAAAGTCAACTTTGTTCAATTATTCAACAAAGTTCCATTTTTATCAAATTTTCACATAGAAGCTTCCCGGCTACATGCCTGGGCTGCGCACACATATTGAGGTGAGATTAACGGAGGCTTTCGGGGCCTCGGAACACAGATTTAGCTAGAATTACTTAGGATGACTTTTTAGGTCATCACAATCTCCACCTCTAAAACAAACGTTCGTCCTCGAACGGACATAGAAAAGTACCTGAGTCTGAGAAAGATGGGGGTACCGACTCCTCATATCGGACTCGGACTCGGACTCCCAGGTAGCTGCCTTGGCAGGCTGACCTCTCCACTGAATACGGACTGAAGGATAACTCTTCGACCTCAACTGGCGAAC
>MDKH01077008.1:0-77257 GCA_005239495.1 Nicotiana undulata
ACGTTGGTGTTCGGCAAGTATGGCCCGGGTACTAGTCATGATCCTCTAGTTTGGGTCGTGACACTTACAATAGTTTGGGAGAAGAAAGGGTCTTTTGAAAATCGCCTCTAATGTTTTAGGGTTTTTGAAAAGTGAAAAATAGCTGAAAAATACGTTATATATTGGTATCCCTTCCCAGTCCCCCACCGCGGTCCGCGGAAAATCGACTGCGGCCGCGAAGGCCTTATAACAAGCCCTCTAAATATTGGCCACCGCGGTCCGCGATAAAGCGACCGCGATCGTGGTGCGGATGCACCTCTCTAAAGATGGGCCACCGCGGTCTGCGATAAAGCGACCGCGACCGTGAAGGGATCACCGCGGTCCGTGACAAGACGACCGCGACCGCGCTCCCAGTTTCAGAGACCTGTTACTGCATGTTCACTCAATAATTTTTCAACTCTAAGGTACCCCGGAACCTTCCCAAAACTGTCCCGAACCCTCAGAACTTCAAACAAACATTTACACAACCCTGGGAACACATTACAGACTTATTCAAGTATTCAAGACACTAAATCATCATCATAAATATTGAATTACACTTCAAATCACATAAAAACTTCTCAACTCAACATTTTCCCACCTTCAGTTCGAATTTCATCAATTTCAAGATTGTTTCTCACCAGATTTCATAGATACACATTTCTCAATATATTGGATTCATCCTGGCTTCGTAACCATGATACGAGCCTCAATCACACAAGTTTCCATCATACTTTATTTTCACAGCCTTATATTTTTCAGCAAACATTTTTTTTATATTAGAATTTCATTATTTCATAGTCTTTTCACATAAAGGCTTCCCGGCTACGCGCTCAGGCTGTGTTACACAACATGGTGTGATAAGAAGGAGGCTTTCAAGGCCTCGACACACAGATTTAGATAAAATTAACGGGGTAACTTTTCGGGTCGTCACAACCCGATTTTTCTCTTTTGTCAATATTCATCTGTCCCTAATTTAGGGTTTTCAGATCTCTTTAGATCGGACCAAAATTAGTTCGATTCTCTGATTCTTAGCATTATTCGTGTCTATGTTCACCCCATGCTACTGTTTTATTGAACATTTCAGTGATATCTCGTTTCCTAAAAAACTAGGGTTTACTTATTTTTTCTTCAGATCCGATTCTTTATTGATTATGTATGTATTGCTTCCTTATTTGTGTTTGATTTTTCAATCTACCTTGTTTACTCAATTCAATCTCTGCTACTATATAAACCCCTCCCGTTTCCCCTTTAAGACATACCTAGATTCACTCAAATCTCACTAAGAAATTTAAGATTTGGCTATGTCTTTTCTTTACTATCTCGTTCTATCTCTAGTTTTGGTCGGCTGAAAGCCAAGGCCAATATACTTGGTTCTCGACTATTGTGGTATTATTCTTGCTTTTCTCGCCTCACTGGTGGGTTACTGTACCTTTGTAATTTTATTCTTATGCACCTATGACCTGTGTCTATGATCCATTGTGTTTAAAGTTTAATTTTTAGCATGATCTTGTCAATTTTATGCTTGTTAGAGCCTCTTTAGTTCTCTAATTAACATTGTTATTTCTGAGACTGTTTGTTTTGAATAATATGAATCCTCTTAAGTGTTTAGCTTAATACCTTCTAATTTGTTTCCTTTATGCAGTTTTCTTAGTTCTGCACTTGCATTGAAATTGTAGTAATCTCTTAGGGTAATACCAGAATACTTATTAGTTCACCTATTCTGAAACATTACCAAGTAGTCATGATATGATTGATCAGTACAAAGCCCTTTTTCTGTCACTCATGTACCCTGATAACCTGTCTTTTAGCATGTTGTTATTTCATTTGATTCCATATGATTGTTTGACTTTAGGGTAATTGGTTTACACTTTCATACCATGTCTAAATACTGATTGTGAGTAAACACAACTTGTCCTCAATGCTAGCATGTACACTTAGCCTAATTAGACCTTTCAGACTCTAGCATATTAAGTATTATGCATTTGTGCATGCCAAAAGTTGCAAATCTTGCCAACTTGTTTTCTTATATCTTGCCATGTAAGTTTGCCTATGTGTTCAAGTCTTGCTGTCCACTACTCTGTGTTAGGAACTCTGTTATGTTGTCCCCTTAGCCATTGCCTCCTTTTTATGTGATGTTTATGCTATCTTGAATCCCCATTCTTAGGTCGTTTAGGTTCTGTCCTTGAACTCCCTAGTGTGAGCACTGCTCGGGGTCCATGTGAGACCTTTGTGAACTCTAAAACACTGGGTCTTGCTTTCTAATTTCCTTTGAACTATTTCTGAGCATTTGTTCTTTAGTGTGACCACTACCTTGTGCCCTTGAAGCCCTTGGGAACTCTGACACACTAGAGATTTGGATTTTGTGTGCTATGGGTGAATCATTGACCACTGGTTCTTGTGTATCCATGAATATGAGCCTTGGAGATGTTATGGGTTGAAGGACTAGGTTGTCCAAGTGTATTTGGGCATGTTGTAGGCTCTCTATAGTTTTATCTTTTTTAATTCATTCATTAACCTCGTATGTAATAATTTTATAATAACAATTTTGGGGTACTTAATAAAATTAGGAAGGGTTTCTTATCTTCATTTGCAAAGTTGGGTAGAAATCTTGCATATAGGGTCTCTATTTGTGATGTTGGCTCTTCTTATAAGTTCCATATTATGGTGTTGAAATAGTATGCTAGAAATCCTTCCTATAGGTTCTATATTGTGTTTACATGGTAGAAATCCTGTCTATAGGACTAACGTTGTGTTGTGTTAGAAATGATGCCTTTAGGTGTATCAATGTGTCCAGTAATTATGTGTTAGATACAATGCCAATAGGATCAATACTTGGCTTAATTGTTTCCTGGTACAATCTGTGTAAATTCCTGCTTGTACACTATTTAATTATAAAATCATGTCTATAGAAAATCAGTTCACTTGTAGAAATCATGCCTATAGGGTTAAACTCAGTACACTTGTAGAAATCGTGCCTATAGGGTTAAAATCAGTTCACTTGTATAAGTCATGTCTATAGGGTAAAATCAGTACACTTGTTGAAATCAAGCCTATAGAGTTAAAATCAGTTCACGTGTAGAAATCCTGCTTATAGGGTTAAAATTAGTTCAATTATAGAAATCATGTCTATAGGATTAAATTAAATAGTTCTGAATGTGCTTCTCACTTTCAATCATCTAGACAACATGTCTATAGGATTAAATAAATAATTTTGGTCATATTCGTGTGATTTTCTATTATTGTATAAAACGCCCAAATACTATGCTAAGCTAAAAATAGTAGGAAAATATGCATGTAGGTCCTAATACTCGCGTTAAGAAACTGGTTCTATATACGACTGCCTGCTTTTTCAACATCACCTAGATATCCTTCCTATAGGGTTCTGCAGTTAATAAAACCCTCTAATAAGTTTGTGTACATTTGATGTTTACATGTGGAGGCTAATCTGAGCCTATATCAGTCCTTATTTGAAAACTCCCAATTGGTTTGTATGTCGCCTAGTATTTTACAATTTTGATAAACATAGGTCGAGTTTAGAACCATCCTAAATAAACGTCCCAATTCCTCTAGGACCATAGGTAAGGGACGGGTAGTGCACACATAGGACACGAGCTAGAATTGATTAGAGCACTTTTGGTAAAAAAACTCAAATATAGTAATCGGGTAGCAGGAGATGATAGTCTGTGCCCGCTGAATAATATGAGTAACACCCCCGTCTTGGGGGAGTTACGAAGTATTATTTATGTTGCACGGGGTCATCCTATAGGCTAAAAATCATAGGACCCCCCTCCGCTGTTAAATATTTTCCTCGCTTTCTTAAGACTAATTCACATATTTTAAGTTCGGTCGGGACCCACCTCGAGGGGTGCCTAACACCTTTCCCTCAAGGTAATTTTAGCCCTTAACCGATCTATAGTGATATGAACATCTATTATATGAGTTATTTGAAATAGGTGCCCTAACACACCTTAATTTATTAGGTGGCGACTCTCTTAATAACCAATTCATTTTCTCTTCTCTCAAAAGGAGTTCTCAAATGTCGAAACCCGATTTCGCGAGAAAAAAGGGGCACGACAGCATGGCGGCTCTGCTGTGGATATCCTTATGCTCTTACCATAACGAACTTTTTTGGTGAATTAGTATTTTATCAATAAGCGTTTTTTTATTATTCTGCTAATTCTTGCACATCCCTTTCCCATTTTTCCTTTATAAGAACTTATTTGTCGTCCTTCGTTTAATTTGAGTGCAACATTATGCCCACTAAATTCCTTCTTTCCTGTTTTTATCGCTTTTCATTATGGAAACTAGATCCTCTCTTTGTTTTATTTCTTTTCTGCCTTTACAATTATTAAATACCCCATTTTATCATTTTCATCGCGCAAATACTTGATAACGTGTTATTTTCCTTTTGCATAAATACATGCTCAACATCATTTTCCACTCGTGCGTAATTAATACCATATCAACACTTGATGAGTGTCTGTGCTCTTCCTATATTACCCACTTGAATCTGGAAAGGCTTATTTGTGGTAAAACTAGTCGATCAGCGGTGCAGTCAACGGTTCCATGCCTTTCCCCCTCAAGTTGTCCGCTTGGGGGTACCAGTCTAGACTTCTATAGAAACCTTACTCTTAAAAATAACTGTACATACATCATAATCAAACCTAGCATGGGTTAATATGTTATCCGCATAATAAACTTATAGGAAAAATGATGATTTAGCATGCCTGAAGAAGTACTACATAACTTTTGACTTCCTCTACGAACGATATGGACACATCAAATCTTGTCGTATTTTTCATGACGAACTCTCCATCACTTACTTGGGTTGGACTCATCGTAGGGTTTTCATATTCATCGTCTGTTTTCTTGGTATGATAGTATTTCCAAGCCAAGGGGACAGGATTCACACCAGGTTGGCCATGGTAAACAAAGCTTTAATGGAAGGGATTGAGGGACAAACATATATTATTGTTCCAATGATTGTAGTAGAACTGTACCGAGCTATGGATCGTTGCAATAAGGGGTTCAAACATTTTGAGGGTTGTAACTTGATGCTGCTGATTTGGTTGTTGGAACATCTTCCGAGAGGCCAGTATCGCTAAGAGTTTCCACGAAGATCATGGAATGACCACATATCTTTCCACCAACCGAAAAGAATGACCTTCATCCCAAACAAGTTTGCACAACCAGAGAATGCTATATAATGTGTACAGATTTTCAACAATCTGACCGAGGACAAGGTTCATTGGATGTTCGAATGGTTCCCTACTAGCGAATTCATCATCAAATCCATGGATGTTCAGCATTTGGTGTTGATTGGGTTAAGGGGAATATATCCCAATGTTCCTATCATGGTCATGAGACAAGCTGGTAGAAAAGAAGCCATACCGCTAGTCTCCAAAATGAGTCATTACAAAGAGGATTTTCAAGACGATGCCATTCCATACAAATATGAGGCCCATCACATGTGGCATTTGAAGATTATTGTGGAAAAGGATACCAGCAAGCCAGATCGATACCACGCAGGTTATGTGTACTTCTACCAATCATGGTTGGACGATAGCATAGCAGGAATAGTCGAGCCAAGGGTCGGTCAATGGAAACAGGGTCATAGATGAAGCTGCCGAACCACAGGTGAAGAGTCCTCGTGTCCAAGGCCAGGAATTTGGAACATCACGAGATTGTCATGGAGTCAGTTGACGAGTGGTGGGAAATGGCTACAAAGTCGACAGAAAGGTTGGAATATTTGGAGCTGGGTCTAATGGAATTAAAGGGGAAGATGAGGAAAAGAGTAATAGACTATCAAAATACAGGGGGCAACAAAGGAGGACACCTAGCAAGGGCGCATCTGCTGTCGGATATGCGTAATCGAGGGAATCTGATTGACGGGGCGAAGAAGTCCAAGCCTGGAGAAGGTCCCTCTGGGACCAAGTAGATTAGGATTATTTGCTTTTTAGAGTCGTTTTTGAGTTCAAATGTAATAAGGAATTAGTGATTTATTTATTGTCGTTTTTAGGTTCGCCTTATTTACTACATTAATGAAATGAGGCAGTTATAGGCATTAAATTTCTCCAAATCTACGTGTCGCTAGGCCTACCTCAGTCAAAACAAGGTTCCCAAATTAGGACGCAAATTTACATTTCCGCAATACGTGTTTAAATACTGCAATACCTTTTCAAAATCCTAACTGACTTGTATACCTTTTGTTTTCCTTTATTTTGATTATTCCCATCCCTTAAGCTTGGTTCGCACATAGTGGCATCATCAACATATCACACCAGATCCAGAAGCCCTCCACCTCCTCATCCTCCAAGTGATCCGAGAATTAAGGGAAAAGCTAAAATGGATGATATGAGTAGTGTCAGGAAAGACAACGCTACACATGCAGAGAATGTCATGACTGCAGACAGTCGGAGTACTCCGGCACAGAATGATTTGGTCTTACGGTTGGAGCAGAAGATACTAGAATTGCAAGGGGAACTTGAGCAGGTCCGCAACTCGGCAAACCTTTCGCTCACCCTAAATGTCCCAGACAGTAATCAGCAAAATTCTCAAAACCTAGTACCTCCTCAAAACAAACCAAACCAATGTCCACAAAATCATCATGAACCCCATCAATACGCAACACCTCCTCAAAATCCTAATCCTCTACGAATACCAACACCTCCTCATCACCAACATCTTCAGATGCAATACCCACAAACCACTACTTACCATACTCCTCAACATACCCCTCAACATATCCCCGATCCGTAAAATTCAACTAATGATCACCACTACACTCAAACCCCCGGCATCCACCAAAATAATCTCATATACGTAAAAACCTTACCCCACTTCACTCAACCAACCTCATCACACCAGAATCCGCTGAGACGGACCTGCTCATCAAGAATATGGCAGAGGAGCTCAAAAAGCTCACAAGTCGAGTCCAGGGTTTTGAAGGAGGCAAAAGAATTGAAGGTTTGAACTATGAGGATCTACGTATTCAGCCAAACGTAGAACTGCCAGAGGGTTACAAACCACCTAAGTTCGAGATGTTTGACGGAACAAGTGACCCGAAGGTACATTTGAGGACATACTATGACAAGCTCGTGGGAGTTGGGAAGGATGAAAGTATTCACATGAAGCTGTTCATGAGAAGTCTCACTAGAGACGCCCTATCTTGGTATATCAGTCAAAATCCCAATAAGTGGGTTAATTGGGTAAGCATGGCATCAGACTTAATGGATCGATTCAGGTTCAATACAGAAAATGCACTGAACGTCTTCTACATACAGTACCTCAAGAAGAAATCAACAGAGACTTTCCGCGAGTATGCTACTCGATAGAGGTCAGAAGCTGCAAAGGTTAGGCCAGCATTGGAAGAAGACCAAATGAACAAATTATTCGTCAGGGGCCCAGGATCCACAACACTATGAGAGGTTAATGATCATCGAGAATCACAAATTCTCCCAATATCATCAAACTCCGGGAAAAGGATTGGAGAAGGGATCAAGAGCGGAATGGTAACCAATTGTGAGGCGTTGTAGGCTACGAACAAAGCATTACAGTTTGGGGCATATCAAAGAAGAAAGAAATAGGGGTAGTAATGGTAGCCCAAGGTCCAAAATTCTCTACTTTCATACCAAACACCTCCATCCACGTATCAACCTTCACCTCCCAGATATCTTGAACCTGCTACTGCCTACCATACTTATAACACCCAGCCAACCTATTATCATTCACCTCCAGTCCGCCAAAATTATAAAAACCCCAGACCTAATTTCAATCGCAGACCACCCAAACAATACACCCCTATTGTTGAACCCATCGACCAACTATATGAAAGACTGAAGGATGCCGGATATGTTACCCTTATTCCCGTTGTTGCCATGGAAAACTCCTCCTAGTGGGTCAACCCAAACAAAACATGTGCATACCATTTCGGTATGAAAGGACATACCATTGATTAATGCCACACTCTGAAAGACAAAATTCAGAAACTGATTGATACCAAGGTCATACAAGCAAAGGAAGTCACACCCAATGTCCGCAACAACCCTCTCCCGGACCATAGGGGTGAAGGAGTAAATGTGATAGAGACTAATGATTAATGGGATCCTAAAGGGTCAATTTGGATTATTCGGGAAGGTGACGATCCTAAGAAACATGCAGTCACACTCACTCCAATTGTGGTACAGATACAACCACCAGTCAAAGTTGAGGTACTCGCGTCAACTCCGTTCGAAATTGAAGTAATAACACCTGCAGCTGCACCTGCTTCATTTGAAATAGAAGTAACCACACCCTTCACTGTGAAATTAGCATCCACACCGCTCTTTAAATCCAATATTGTACCTTTGGACTATGTAGCCGAAGCCAGGAGGAAAGGGAAAGAAGAAATGGAAGAGACTGGTGCTGCACAAGGAATGACCAGAACTGGGAGAATTTATACACCCGAGAATTTGGGAGGAACAAGTAAAGAAGCTGCTTCCAAGCAACCCATCATTGAAACCGGTCCGGATGATCTCTGGAGGAATGTACAGGCAAGGGAATATTCTATGGTAGACCATCTGAACAAAATTCTCGCCAAGATATCCATCCTATCATGCTGCAAAATTCAGAGGCGCATAGGAATGCTCTGATGAAGGTATTGAATAAAGCGTGTGTGCCCAATAATATCACCAGTGGGTAAATAGCCAACATGGTGGGGCAAGTGCTGGAGAGCCACAAGATCACCTTTCACGAAGATGAGTTGCCACCAGAGGGAGTGAGCCACAACAGGGCACTGCACATCACAGTGCAATGCGAGGATAAGTTCATTGCCAGGGTTTTGATAGACGGAGGGTCCAACCTAAACATATGTCCATTGACAACTCTAAAAAGGTTGGCAAGGGTTTGCATTAAATATAAGCAGGGACTATGAACGTAAGGGTGTTCGATGGGTCGCAAAGACCCACAATTGAGGAAACCAATTCATGCTTGCAGATGGGTCCTACTTGGTTCGATGTTGAATTTCAGGAGCTAGACATATCCTCCTCCTACAATCTGTTGTTAGGACGACCTTGGATACATGCCGCTAGGGCTGTTGCATCCACTTTGCACCAGGCTGTGAAATTTGAATGGAATCATCAGGAAGTAATCACCCATGGAGATGGGAGCAATTCGATTTATTCCAATCGAACCGCTCCATTCGTGGAAAATAGAAAGAAGTTGGGCGGAGAGACTTATCACTGCATGGAGCGTGTCAATGCAATTGAGAAATATAAATGGTGGAGCATCAAAATAGAAAGCATACTAGCATGGTCAGGGTATGAACCTAACAAAGGGTTCGGGAAGAAACTCCAAGGCATTACCAAGCCAATACAACTGAAGTGTCATGGTACAAATTTTGGGCTTGGATATTAGTATAACTCGAAGGAATATGACAGTTCGTCGCCTCCATGGCGTGGTCCTTATTACCCTCTTGAGAAACCAATGCCGCATTTGAGCCAATCCTTTCATCAAGCCGATACAATATGGGGATTCGAAGAAGAGGAAGCTTTGGTTGGTCTAAGGAATCTGTTTTTGGATGATGAAGACATGGACTGCAATGTGATAGTTGAGGAGGAGGAGGAAGAAGTCCTCGTCATTCAGACAGCGGACAGGGGAGCAGTTCTCAGAAATTGGACCGCCACATTATCAAGGGCCAGACGAGTCCCGGGGTAGCATGGCTACTAGTGTTATTTGAAAAACAATTCTTTGAGCATTGTGTTTGAAAAACATGTTTTTCTTTCAATATTTTGTTTGAAAACATTGGCGGAAGTCACTCAACGTTGCTTTGTTTAATTTTTTAGCATTTATCAATAATTTGATGTTTTGTTATCAATATCTTTCATATTGTTTTCTACCACATTACTATTTTTTACCTTGATGAACCAACGACTATGACATGTAATGAGACAACGCAACACAAGGATAGTGATTCGGAAGAAATAGAAGAAGAAGATGTGATACATTAAGAGATCATCAGAGAAGTTGAGAAGTCTAAGAACAAACCTAAGGCCAACCTGGATGAAACCGAGATAGTCAACTTGGGAGATTCTTAAATCGTCAAAGAAACTCGCATAAGCATCCACTTGTCACCATTAGAAAAGGAAGAGTACACTCGTACGAGGACATTTTTGCATGGTCGTATGACAATATGAGCGGGTTGAGCACATTCATAGTGGCTCACAAGCTGCCTACCAATCCAATGTGTCCACCAGTAAAACAGAAACTCAGAAAGTTCAAGCCAGGCATGAGCCTGAAAATCAAGGAAGAAGTCTTAAAGTAGATCAGAGCCAAAGTCCTCAGAGTAGTTGAATATCCAACCTGGTTAGCCAACATTGTGCCGGTTCCAAAGAAAGATGGGAAAGTCAGGGTGTGTGTCGACTATCAGGATTTAAACAGAGCAAGTCCCAAGGACGATTTCCTGCTACCAAATATACAGATATTGATTGACAACTGCATCAAGCATGAGTTCCAGTCCTTTGTGGATTGCTTTGCGGGTTATCATCAGATCTGGATGGACGAAGAAGACGCAGAAAAGACAAACTTCATTACACCGTGGGGAGTATATTGCTACAAGATGATGCCGTTCGGTCTGAAGAATGTTGGGGCCACCTACATGAGGGTCATGACAACCATGTTCCATGATATGATACACAAGAAGATAGAGGTATATGTTGACGACGTCATCGTCAAATCCAAGAAGGCCACAGATCACATAGCAGACTTGAGAAAGTTCATTGACCGACTGCAAAAGTACAATCTGTAGTTGAACCCCGCAAAATGCGCATTTGGGGTTCCTGCCAAAAAATTGTTAGGATTCATCGTCAATCGCCGAGGAATCGTGTTGGACGCGTCAAAGGTCAAAGCTATCCATGAATTACAACCACCAAATAACAAGAAGGAAGTGATGAGTCTCTTAGGACATCTCAATTACATCTGCCGCTTCATAACACAGTCCCTAGTGATATGTGAACCAATTTTCAAAATGCTGAAGAAGGATGCCGCAACCAGTTAGACTGAGGATTGTCAGAAGGGTTTTGACAAAATCAAGGAATACCTATCTACACCACAAGTCCTAGTCTAGCCAAAACCTAGTAAACCACTATTACTCTACCTTCCGGTATTAGATGGGGCTTTCGGTTGTGTTTTGAGACAACATGACGAGACATGGAGAAAGGAGCAAGCCATATATTATCGGAGTAAGAAGTTCACACATTATGAATCACGGTATTCTTTGTTGGAACGAACCTGCAGTTCTCTGACATTGCTAGCTCAGAAATTGAGGTACTGCTTTTGTGCCTATACCACATACCTCATATCAAGTGATATTGTCGAGCGAGTTTTCTTTCATGTACGTAGCTCAAAAGGCAGTCAAAGGACAAGCATTAACAGATCATCTTGCCGAAAATCCTATAAGAGGAGAATACGAGCCACTAAAAACGTATTTTCCTGACGAAGAGGTGCCATTTGTAGGAGAAGATATTGCTGAAGCCTACGACGGTTGGAGACTATTTTTCGACGGAGCTGCAAATTTCAAGGGAGTCGTTATCGGAGCCTTCTTGGTATCAGAAAATGGTCAGCACTACCCGGTTTCTGCAAAACTCAGGTTTCCATGCAACAACAATATGGCAGAGTATGAAGCCTACATATTAGGGCTAAATTTGACGGTCGACATGAATGTTCAGGAATTGCTGGTAATTGGTGACTCAAACCTGCTGGTACACCAGGTACAAGGAGAATGGACTTCGAAGAACACCAAGATACTACCATATATGCATCACGTACAAGAGATGATGAAAAGATTCACAAAGGTAGAGTTACGGCATGTCCCCAAAATACAGAATGAATTCACGGACGCATTGGCCACCCTGTCATCCATGATACAACATCCAGACAAGACTTTCATCAATACCATTCCGATAAGAATCCATAATCAGTCGGCGTACTGTGCTCATGTTAAAGAAGAAATGAATGGAAATCCATGGTTCCACGATATCAAGGAATATTTGGCAAAAGGAGAATACCGAGAGCATGCAAACCACAATCAGAAACGCACACTTCGGGGGTTATCCAACCATTTCTTCCAAAGTGGAGGAATTCTGTATAGAAGAACTCTTGATCTAGGACTGTTACGATGTGTTGACGCCAAAGAAGCCTCCAAACTGCTTGAAGAAATATATGACGGAACTTGCGGCCCACATATGAATGGTTTTATCCTAGCCAAGAAGATACTCAGAGCCGGATGCTTTTCGATGACTATGGAAACAGACTACATCCGGTATGTCCAGAAACGCCCTCAATGCCAGATATATGAGGGTATGATACGGGTGCCGCCAAACGAACTCAATGCAACAAGTACACCTTGGCCTTTTGCTGCCTGGGGAATAGATGTCATTGGTCCAATCGAACCCACTGCTTCGAACGGACACAAATTCATTTTAGTTGCCATCGATTACTCCACCAAATGGGTTGAAGCTGCATCTTACAAAGATGTAACCAATAAAGTCATTGCACATTTTTTTCAAGGATCGTATTGTTTGTCAATTCGGGGTTCCAGAGTCCATCATCACCGACAATGCCGCCAATCTCAACAGTGATCTTATGAAGCCATGTGTGAAACTTTCAAAATCAAGCACAAGAATTCCACAGCATACAAGCCTCAAATAAATGGAGGTGTGGAGGCCTCCAACAAGAACAACAAGAAGATACTAAGGAAGATGGTAGAGAATCACAAGCAATGGCACAAGAAGTTACCATTTTCCTTATTGGGGTATCGTACCACATTCTGCACATCAACCGACGCAACTCCTTATTTGTTGGTGTACAGTACTAGAGGCGTCATCCCCGCTGAGGTAGAAATTCCTTCTTTGAGAATTATACAAGACGTTGAACTCAGTGACACATAATGGATAAGGAGCCGCTATGAGAAATTAGCTCTCAGTTTTGAAAAAAGAATGAATGCAGTATGTCATGGCCAGCTTTATCAAAATAGAATGTCCAGAGCTTTCAACAAAAAGGTCAAACCAAGACAGTTCACATCGGGGCGGCTGGTGTTGAAACGGATCTTTCCACATCAAGATGAAGCTAAAGGTAAATTTTCACCCAACTGGAAAGTCCCTTATATGGTTCACAAGGTACTGACAGGAGGAGCACTCATACTCGCAGAAATGGATAGAGAAATGTGGCCAAAGCTATCAACTCAGACGCAGTCAAAAGATAATATGTGTAAACCTATTTGCATTTATTCACATATGATGTAATTGAACTACGCTTGACCTGATTCTCGTTTAAGAGGGGATACGTAGGCAGGATTGTGGGTTCGATCACAATTCAATAAAATTTCCATTTTCCCCGCAATCATAAACTGGGGCAGAATTTTGAGGAGGACCCTCAAAATTCCGAAGCAAGTTCAGCCAACGACATTGCATACAATACAACCAGAAGATCGTTTAGATAACACCCTCTAAATTCTATGGCAAAGAGGTTGCAATGTCTCTGATAACGTCATAGTCACTGGTTCTTCTAATTGATTTCTTAATTGTATATTACTATGTTTTTCAAAACCATACACGCATACTTTTCTAAAAGAAACTTTGTTTTTTAGCCAGGTGCTACCCACGGTGACTTGAACAGAACCCTCGGGCAGAGTGGAGCAAAGCAAGCAGACAAAGTCACGAACCTACCTCCCCCGCAAAAGTCACGAATTTTCTTTGGATGCAGGAATAGGTCATAACCATAAGAATCATCACAATAACAGAATCACCATACATAAACCTATTTGCAGCTAAGAATACTTCGCTCTTACTCTTACATTTACACTGTATCAAATGTTGCATGAGACTAAGCCCTGCCTCACTATTTGCATAAGGCTAAGCACTGACTTCTCCCTACATGAGACTAAGCATTGTCTCAATCCTTGCATGAGGCTAAGCGATGCCTCCCTATTTGCATAAGGTTAAGCATTGCCTTCTCCCTGCATGAGACTTAGCACTGTCTTAATTCTTGCATGAGTCTAAGCCCTGCCTCCCTAGATGTATAAGGCTAAGCATTTCCTTCTCTTTGCATGAGACTAAGCCCTGTATCAATTCGTGCATAAGGCTAAGACCTGCCTCCCTAGCTGCATAAGGCTAAGCATTACCTTCTCTTTGCATGAGACTAAGCCTTGTCTCAATCCTTGCATGAGGCTAAGCATTGCCTCCCTATTTGTATAAGGCTAAGCATTTCCTTCTCTTTGCATGAGACTAAGCCCTGTATCAATACTTGCATGAGGCTAAGTCCTACCTCCCTAGCTGCATAAGGCTAAGCACTACCTTTTCTTTGCATGAGACTAAGCTCTGTCTCAATTCTTGCATTAGGCTAAGCCGTGCCTCCCTAGCTGCATAAGGCTAAGCACTCTCTTTGCATGAGACTAAGCATTGTCTCGATCCTTGCATGAGTCTAAGCCCTGCCTCCCTATCTACATGAGGCTACGCAATGCCTTCTCCTTACATGGGACTAAGCATTGTCCCAAACCTTGCATGAGACTAAGCACTGCCTCCCTTTGCATAAATGTTTCTATATTCTAAACCTCGCATTATTCTATTCTCTCGATTCTAACCTCTGCCCAAAACTTTACGCAAGACTAAGCTTTATCTTGTTATTATCTCTGGCATCATGTCTCTGCACCTCATGGGCTAATATAGCCAACTTGTCTGAAGGCATCATAGTTTGAAGGCATCATCCTCATACCCGGAAGACATCATGCCATGCCATGAGGATTTCTCAATCTTGCACATCGTTATTCAAAGGAATCATGGTTCGGAGGCACCATCTTCATGGCCCGAGAACATCATTTCATGAGCCTGCGAATCCCTTATCGCATAATTCATTGCCCGGGACATCATGGTCTAAGGATGTCATCCTCACCGTCCAAAGACAATCTTCATAGTCTAAAAGGAATTTGCATCATGTTTATGTTTCTGCAATAATCTACGTATACTTGCATGCAATCTTATTTTGAGTTTATAGGTAATCCAAGAAGCAACTGTTCTTCTAACGGGAGAAATCCCCGCTCCGGTTTCCATTCAACGTTCATATCCTTCAAATTATTTCAAACGTATCTGATCATCGTCTGTTGCCCATTATCATCCGACATCTATTCAAGTACCCAAAACCATTTTCAAATCCCGATCCATCCTGTCAAGAATATTTTGTTCGTTCTTACAATAAATTCATTGTCTTATTCCACCGTTAGATCCAGAACCACACACGGCCTGAGTCCAGTAAAATCGGGGATATGTAGGCAGCTCGGAAGCCACAGTGCGGCCTATATCTTTCAAATTACCCCATTCGGTCAAAATCGGTCATCATTTCTTTACCCGACAACTCTTTCATCCTTCCCGGGTAAAGAGGGGCAGCTATTGATACCCAACTTTTCCCTCGTATATTTCAAATATACATATATACTTTCAAAGAGTGCATATGTATCATCATTTGATTCATAAATACATACAAATATTTTTCCTAATTATTTCCGTAATTTTAAAGATTTTTAACCAATTTATTCCCATATTTTATTAAATAAATAATCATTAATTGCATCACAAATAAATTTAAGATGATTTTATCATCTAACTTCATCATTTATATCCATATTACATTTTAAATATTTTTTGGTGCATTTATTATAATTACATTTGCATATTTAAGGCTAAAATTGCACATTTTGCAATAATAGCCCATATATACTTATAATTTCTTTATTTATGCAAAAAAAATAACTTTTCATATTCCTATAGTGTTAAATAATGTTATTAACCTTTTTTATGCACAAATATTTCTTTACTATTTTATTTGTCATTTCTACAAATTATTTTATTAATTACAAGTGGGTATTTAACTAATAGCCCTAAATTCCTCCTATTTTCGGACCTAGGCTACCCAAACCAGCCCAAATTACCCAGCCCAACACCTAATTGCCTAACCCAATAACCCCAGCCCAAACTCAACAACACAATCCCTCCTACCCGATCGCGGCCCATGTACTGACCCGCCCCACTCTCCTTTTAATCCTGATCGTTGATCTCCCAAGATCAACCGCCCCTGTTTAATCCTTCCCTTTAACTAATCAACCCTAACCCTAATCCCCTCATTCCCTCTCACCCTCCGTCACCAAACTCTCTCAAATCCCTCCCTTCTGAAGAACCCTAACCCTAGCCGTTACACCCCAAATCCCTCTCATAATCCCTCTTCTAGTGGGATTCCCTTCCTATTTACTTACCATATCCGTCTATTTTCGCTACTGGTCGATTCTTTATGGTGTTAATTAGTACTTGCCTAAACATGGGAAGTACTTTCTCTTCGATTCTGTCAAAATGAGTTCTATTTCTGGAATTTGGACTTTATTTCATCTACACACGTTTGATTCTATATTATGTGAGTCCGATATCGTTTGGATTTCTGGGATCTACACCTTTCCTAAAAACTAGTTTTACGAATTTCTCTCTTCAATCGATTTCAAAAACGGATTTGCATGTTTTCTTTCCTTGTTTCTTGTTCATTTTATTTTGTTTCCTTATATGGGTGCCCAATTTTTCTCTTTTGTCAATATTCATCTGGCCCTAAATTAGAGTTTTCATATCCCTTTAGATCAGACAAAAGTTAGTTCGATTCTCTGATTCTTAGCGTTATTTGTGTCTATGTTCATCCCATGCTACTGTTTTTATGAATATTTCGGTGATATTTGTTTTCCTAAAAAACTGGGATTTACTTATTTTTTCCTGAAATACGATTCTTTATTGATTCTGTATGTATTGTTTCCTTATTTGTGTTTGATTTTGCAATTTACCTTGTTTACTCGATTCAATCTCTGCTACTATATAAACCCCTCCCCTTTCCCTTTTAAGACATACCTAGAATCATTGTAATCTCACTAAGAAACTTAAGATTTGGCTATGTGTTTTATTTTCTATCTCGTTCTATCTGTGGTTTTGGCCAGCTGAAAGCCAAGGCCAAATATTCTGGGTTCTCGACTATTGTGGTGTTATTCTTGCTTTTCTCGCCTAACTGGTGAGTTACTGTACCTTTGCCATTTTATTCTTATGCACCTGTGACCTGTGTCTATGATCCAGTGTGTTTAAAGTTTATTTTTTAGCATGATCCTGTCAATTTTATGCTTGTTCGAGCCTCTTTAGTTCTCTAATTAACATTGTTTTTTTTTAGACTGTTTGTTTTGAATAATATGAATCCTCTTAAGTGTTTAGCTTAATACCTTCTAATTTGTTTCCTTTATGCAGTTTTGTTAGTTCTGCACTTTCCTTGAATTTTTAGTAATCTCTTACGGTAATACCAGAATACTTATTAGTTCATCTTTTCAGAATCTTTACAAGTTTGCCTTGATATGTTTGATCAGTACTAAGCCCTTCTCGGTCACTCATGTACCCTGATAACCTGTCTTTTAGCATGTCTTTAATTCATTTGATTCCATATGATAGTTTGACTTTCAGATAATTGGTTTACGCTTTCATACCGTGTCTGAATACTGATTGTGAGTAAACATAACATGTCCTCAATGCTAGCATGTACACTTAGCCTAATTAGACTTTTTAGACTCTAGCTTATTAAGTACTATGCATTTGTGCATGAAAAACTTTGCAAATCTTGCGAACTTGTTTTCTTAGATCTTGCAATGTTATTCTGCCTATGTGTTCAAGTATTGATGTCCACTACTCTGTGTTTTGAACTCTATTATGTTGGCCCCTTAGCCATTGCCTCATTTTTATGTGGCGTTTAGGCTATCTTGAATCCCCATTCTTAGGTCCTTCAGGTTCTTTCCTTGAACTCCCCATTGCGAGCACTGCTCGGGGTCCATGTGATACCTTTATGAACCCTGACACACTAAGGCTTGGTTCTAATCTCTTTTGAACTGTTTCTGAGCATTTGTTCTCTAGTGTGAGCATTGTCCTGTGTCCTTGAATCCCTTGGAAACTCCGAAACACTAGAGATTAGGGTTTTGTGTGCTATGGGTGAATCATTCACCACTGGTTCTTGTGTATCCATGAATATGAGCCTTGGAGCTGTTATGGGTTGAATGCCTGGGTTGTTCGGGTGTATTTGGGTTTGTTGTATGCTCTCTATATTTGTATCTTTTGTAATTAATTCATTAACCTGGTCTGTAATAATTTTGTAATAACAATTCTGGGATATTTAGTAAAGTTAGGAAGGGTTTCTTGTAAAGGGGATTACTAAGAGCTGAAGCCACGAAGATCTACCTATAGATGTTTTACCTCTTCATCCTTGGTGTCGTTTCACAACATCAATGACCCTTGATTGCCTTGCGGCAATCCTTCTGTACCAAGGATAAAAAATTCCCTTACTCGCGATGGTGACACTTAGTAAAACTGGCACATACAATCTCTTAAGCTTAACTTTGCTCATATTGCTTGCTTTAGGGGAAGCATCTTCCTGAATGACCATACTCTGAATTTCTCATGAATCGTCTTCTGTTGTCCATTCTATTATCGCCGGAACACAAGTCTGAAATTCTCATGATGCAGACTATTATCAAATGACGCAGTCCCTAATTCATGTTTAGTTTATCTTGTTTACTAGTCCACACTGATTTCTATTACTCTAGGGTCTAACTTTTCCTTCTGGTAATCACGTTAGAATCACAAACTTATTTCTTGAAATGAGTATATGACTTTATGGCCTATACTCCTTTGTTGTCTCAAGGCCTATCACATTTCGTCTTTTCCTTCCCTTGACTATAGACTCTGTAATTGTTATGACCCCACACACTTAGTCGTGATGGCTCCTATCGTGAAATCAGGCAAGCCACACTTTTCAATGAATCCAAATTTTTTTTTCTTCAGAAAATTTAAAATTTTAGAAGCAAAACAATTATAGTAAATCATTTGAATGTCTAACATCATTAAAGAACAATTCAAAATCCAACCCCGGATCTAGTGTCACTCAGTCACGAGCTACTAAAATATAAAAATGTCAAAATAGGTAAATACAAAACATAGTCTGTAATAATAAAAGTGCAACACGAATATAAAGAAGGAGAAGACGAGGTCGCGATCGCCAGCTGCTACCTCGACGACTCCGATAAAACTCTGACAGCTGCTCAGCAACCACTACCAGGGCCCGATGTACATGGATCTGCACACAAGATGCAGGGGGTAACGTGAGTACACCAACCCATAAGTAACGAACCCAAACTATTGGCTGAGAGGCAGTGACGGACTAAACCTCAGAATTTACAATAGACAGTGTACATGAATTAGACATGCTAACAGTTAATCAGAAAATGAATAAGATATGCCAAGTATGCCCGGTATACTCTACATGCCAACATATAAATAGATGAAACCTGTGTGGAAATGCACATAGTTCTCACAACCATCACGCAGCAGTCCACTCTGTACCGTATATGGCTCTCAGGCCCAGGGAAGGTCCATCCCGGAATCTACATAATCATTGGTGACCGTAGTCACTCAGTACTGAGGAAAAGGCCAATTCATCCCCACGGAGAAGATCCATCTATGGAACGCAACACTCGGACAAGATCAATGTCCAGGGACGATCCTTCTCTCACATAACATCCACTTCGGACAAGGTCCATGTCGAGGGAAGATCCATCCCTCAATATCAACGCTCTCACTGGGGGTGTAAAGACTCTGGAGGGGCCCTATTGGCCCAAGCGCTATATCATGCCAATGAATACATGATTAAAGTATCACTGCGGTGTGCAGTCCGATCTCATAACTGTTTCAACAACAGGCTCTCATCCTTACTCAGTCATTACTCTCCAATCTCGTTCACATGGATCACAGATGCATAAATCAGCCCGAGTAAATGATAAATATGCATGTAATTAACAATACTGAGACTGAGGCATGAAACGATATGCTATGATAGGACTGAGTATATGAAATCAAAAAATTCACAAAATGAGACAGTAATATACGACCACTCGGGTCTCAGCATTTTCGGCGTGAAGCCTTAGCATTTATACTTAACATGATTTCTAACATGTTCACATTTACAACATTAATAGAAGTGCGGATATCAATCTATAATAGCTAATGGACGGTGCCATGGGATGAGCCAGGCCACAAATTACTCGTTGCGCGCCGGCATGCCCGTCACTTGGCATGTGTGTCACCTCAATTATAATCATATATCACCTAGTTCGGGGTTTCGAACCCTTAGAACCAAGTTTGGAAACATTACTTACCTCAAAATCGGCTAAAATCCACGCCCACTGTGCCTTTGCCTGTAGACTCGGCCTTCGAGGAATCCAAGCCTAACAAAAATCAGATTTATATCATTATTATATGCCAAGGAACGAAACCCATTCGAAAATTATCAAAATTAACCCAAAATCCCGAAATTGGCCAAACCTGACCCCCAGGCCCACGTCTCGAAATTCGATGACAATAAAAAAAACTAAAATCCTTATTCTCTCACGAGTGTACCCATATCAAATTCATCAAAATCCGACCTCAATTGCCCACTCGAATGATCAAAAGAATTTCTTAAACTTTCCTCCCATTTTACCCCAATTTCTACTCAAATTCGTCAAATTAAATGATGAAAATCTAGACTAAATCATGGAATTAAACCAAATGTGATTGAATAATACTTACCTCAAGAACTCGATTGAATATCCCTTCAAATTTCACCTTCTCTCGAGCTCTCTAATGGGTTTTTGAAAATATGGACAAACCCCTCATTTTTGAACTTAAAGTTTCTGCCCATGTATTTTATTCACTGCGATCGCGGAATTACCCACGCGATCCCGAAGAACAAATATAACACTGCCAAGAGCTTGCCCTATGCGATCGCAGACAGCCACATGCGATCGCGATTAAACGAGACTCAAACCCACGCGATCGCATACCTCTTCACGCGATCGCGAAGCATAACCATCTCGGCTCACGCGCTCCCTTCTTTCTACCCGAACGCGAACAAGGCCACGCGTTCGCGAAGCTCAAAGGCTGCCCTCACACACGATCTCATCCTCCCTTCTGCGACCGCACAACACAACTTACCTAGCCCCCTCCGCTAAGCCTACGTGATCGCATGAATCCCTACGCGATCGCGTAGAAGAAAACCAGAACCCAAATACCAGAAAAATCTGCCATCACCCAAGTCCAAAAATTGATCCGTTAACCACCCGACACTCACCCGAGTCCCTCGGGACCTCTACCAAATATTCCAACACCTCCCACAACCTCATTCAAACTTAGTCGAACCTTCGAGACACCCAAAACAACGCAAAAACACCAAATTCACCTCAGATTCAAGCCTATGAACTTTAAAACTTCCAAATTTCTCCAAAGATGCCGAAACCATCCAAAACACGTCCGATTGACCTGAAAATTTGCACACACATCCTAAATAACCCTACGAACCTGTTCCAATATTCGGAATTCCATTCCGACTCCGATAGCCTATTTTCCACTTCCGACCGGAAAAATCGCCAAAAACTCAATTTCGCCAATTCAAGCCTAATTATACTCCGGACCTCAAATTCATATTCCGATCACACTCCTAAGTCCCAAATGACCTAATGAAGCTATCCGAGCTATAAAATCCACATTCCGAGGTCATTTACCTATAAGTCAACTCCCGGTTGACTTTTCCAACTATTAAGCTCATTTAAGATACTAAGTGTCTCATTTCTCACCACGACCACTCTGAACCCGTACCAACCGACCCAACACATCATAATTAGGTTAATCAACATATGACAAAGCTAAAACAAGGGAAACGAGGCTAATCTCACGGAACGACCGGCCGGGTCGTTACATTCTCCCCCACTTAAACATACGTTCGTCCTCGAACGTGCCTAGAGTTGTTTAAAAACCACCAAAATTTCCATGTAACCTACCATGCACATACCCCGGGGGTGATCTCACGTCACCCCATCCCATTTAGGTCCGATAACATAACATAACTGAAATTTCACAATTCCATCTAACGCATAAACCTTAGAATCAAATTTCCACTTCTGAAATAATCTATCGGATCAAAATTCCATATCTATAACTGAATAAGTTTGAACACGCTGCATCAAGCCATATCCGTAACCCAAGATGTAATCACATTATATACCACATGACTCAAACACTCATAGCGATAACTCCCAATCACAATAGCTGCTCAAACAACCCAATACCGATAAATAACCTCTTATCAAGCAAAGCCTCGCTGTAGCACCTTCACATACTGCCAGTGATGAAGATTGCACAACTATAGCAAATTTCAAAGTTGATGTGAATAAACTCCACCACAATCAGATTTGATCGCACACATTTTAGGTTCGTTGACCTCATTTAATCCATCATGACCACTATAGAAACATGTCACATCAGTACAATCTAAGCCACAACCCGTGCAATCTGTGCATCAATGAGAAATAAGTCAAGTATACCCAAACATAGAAAAATGACTCCAACAAGAGAACTATCCCGCAAGTTCAACAAATATTGCCGCAACGAGATGCTAAAAACCCATCAAACACCGTATAACCATAACACACGAATCTAATATGAGGATCATATCTCAACATCCAAAAATTTCTCCTCATGAAGTACCTCAAGTCGCAATGCTAAAAGCGTATTACAATAACCACAGCAAATCGGACGATATCATGCCCCACGAACCCGAAAGAACATAACCAATACGTCTCAATCCTGTAATACCCAATTACTTATCTTACTAGAATCCTGCTATAAAGCCTAAATGGATCCGCACAATATGTGCATATAACCAACAATCACAACTCCTCGCAACACCGAAGGAACTCATAGATTACTCCAGAACACGAAGAAGCTCAATGACAATCGAATGGCACATCTCTCAAACATAACAATTAAGAGTCAACAATTCCGACCCGGTGCAGAACACACGTCCATACTAGGCGTACCAAAGAACCTAAATCTACTCTGATCACCTGCAACAGATAGATAACTTTATGAAAGTTCATAATGACTCAATCATGGCACATACTAACATCTGACTAGCTCAGGTCGCATCTTCACAGTCCACAACAACAAAATAACCTGTTATGAGAACTACCCGTCTCAAAATCCATATAGCGCACGAATCACCATATCTGATCCCAATTCCGCCGCTCGAATATATAACACACTTCTAATACTAAATCATCCCACGAGGAATACTCCTAAAATTCTTCTGTGCCACCAAGAAAACAGGAATATTAGTAGTCGATCCAACAAGAGAGCGCCGCGATACCAATGAAGTACCCTTAAATCAAACACATTGCCCTTTCCGAATGTATACCTTCATCAGGCCGCACCAATAAGTGATATCATTTACCTAGTTGTCTGAACTTCCAATGCTGCCTAAGAATTTCTAACCTTCCTTCCAGAACTGAACCATGACCTCACATATGCAAAATCTCAACTCTACACAACATACTGCATACACCATGCCATCCTATGATAAATATGAGAACTTCATAATCCCTTCCGATCCACAAGCAACTACGTGCCCAACAAGCCAAGAACTTTACATTGGATCCCATCTAGAAGCAAAATCACTATACATCACATGCTCCTCACGCCAGTGGGAAATATACATCTCTAACCGTGGTACAAATCATCAAGAAATCTCTGAATCCTATTTGTACGACATCAAACCATCAGGACCGAATCCTCCTAACTCAACCAATCTACGCAGGTCACCAAAATCCAAGAACATTTCCAAGAATCACAGGTAAAAACTTATTACCTCATAAACACCGAAAGAACTAATCATATTCCTTACCATGCAGATCCGACCTACTACCAAGCTCTCCTATTAATCCAAGTTCCTTCTGACTTACTTTCGAATTGATGCTCTTTCTTGCCATACTACAGCAATTCTCAACCCAGACTCACCGCACGAGACCCAAGCATAACACCATACCGTCTAAGGCTCGTATGCCACTTAATATTCTCTAAAGTAACCCCAAAAGTACCACATTCAAAATACTCACCCGGAAGAAACTTCCCGCGAATCTAAAGCCATTACCTTCACTTTCCTAATACTTATATGAATCCATGATAATGTAGAAAAGTCACAAGTCTTGACACCCTCCACGTAAATCTCAGTTTTATCTCAATACACACCTTGAAAATCCTCAAGTGCTACATATAACCTTGAATCCATCGGAACCGTTCTCCAGAGTCATCCACACTACGCAAATCTAAATTACACTAACCAAGCAGACATAATGACCTGGCCTCATTTGCACACCAACATACTAGGATGAAATCCACAAACTCCAAGCAACAAGCAAATTCATAAACTGCACCTTTTACAATTACAACTCAATCATTCAATAAACCCATCTACCCATAGAGTACATTACAACTTGTATCAAAGAATTTCCATTACTCGAGTCATTCCCAAACCCACCTCTGCATGTCATAACTGATTCACCAATATACCTCAAACCGCAACCAATACAACATATAACCATGCAATCAACTCATCGTTAATAGAATCCCCCACTTGGATCAAAGCCAAAGATCAAGACAAACAATAACTCGCAATGCCCAGACACTATCATTGCCACCATACTGCAGTGAGATTCAATTTAATCCTTCCTAAGCTTATATGACCCAAACCGCCTAATATCTCAGACCGTATGCAAATCTCGCATTCACCATTGAAATGGTCATGCCAACTCTCACAAGCGATCTAAACTCAAATTATAGCATATATCATTTTAAGAAAACCCATGTCCAGAGCCCACCGGGATTTCCATAATCCTAACGGGCACAATCACGATATGTGCATTATTTGGAGAAACAAATGTCGATATGCTAATCGTTAATGTGTAAGTAGTCGAATCCGGAGGGGAAAAGGGTCTAACTGTTTTTCTTTTGTAGAAAATGAGGCACGATGTCCCCAGGTTCGGCATGGTCTGGAATATACCACATTTATTGTTGGATAGGTGGGAAAACCTTTTGCCATTCGACAAAAATCACATGAAAAGGGTTCTCGGAAACTTACCCTCCTTATTAGACATCTAGCCAAATAACATGTGGATCGAGGATTCTAGCATGTTTTGGGACGGAGAAAGGGTTGTATTCCGTTTTGGTAATATAAAAATGACTCCTCTATTGGAGGAAATATAAGGATTCGGTGGGTTACCCTGGGATAGTCCCGGTTTGTTAGTGCCAAAAAATCGTACTTCTAGGGGGTTTCTGAAAATGTTGGGTCTGGAAAAGAGGACTTGCTACGATACCACATAAGGGTCACACAACCTCAGACATTCCGCGGAAGAAAACCCCTCCTGCAAGCCTCAAACTGATAACTCCCTATACCCTTCCTAAGATCATAGCTATCACACAATCACTTCACCCTTCTGCATTTAGACACAACCAATGCCTACCCTTGAGGCATCACAATACTCTGTATAAGAATCTGAAGTTGATGGCAAAACTAACACTAGAGCTGTGGTCCAAGAAATCTTGAACTTCTGGAAGCTCTACCCACACTCGTCTGACTACCTGAATGCCCTCACATGACACCACGTGCCCCAAGAATGCTACTGAACTGAGCCAAAAATTCCCACTTGGAGAACTTTGCATAAAGCTTCTCCTCCATCAATATCTATAATACACTCCTCAATGCTGGGTATGCTCTTCCTAGCTACGCGAGTACGCCAGGATGCTATCAATGAGTACCATAATGAAGCAGTATAAGTATAACTGGAATACACTGTTACTCAAATACATGGACGCTACTAGGCATTGATCAAACCAAAAGTCTTCACAAGGAACTCATAACACAGAAGAAAGATTTGCTTCACTCCACACAAAAACGATCATCAGAGGTCTTTCAACACACTTACACTCGAAACCACAAACCAACTCTAGGTAGAAATCAAACACTCAACCGTTCTTGCCACATTTCCAGCCAATCTTATTCGTCACAATCAAATAATTTGAACACACCTCACCATCGAATCAAGCTCGCCACATATTCATCCAGTCATAAAGTCCCACCAATAAGGACACAAACAGACATATAAGCCCCCAAATGCAAGTGCTAACACAAAGAAATCTCAACACTCAAGCCACAGACAAAATACAGCCTCAAGTCCTCTAGACTGACCCATTATCAACATGCTAAAAATCACATCTCATCTAGGGAAATCCCAATTTGTCGATGCACAACTGATACCGAGCGCTCACGTGCGCATTCGAATACATAAAAGGGAATTCAAAGAGTTACGCTTTTGGCTGAATAACCGAATTCGCACGACAAGAATTCAAGAATGTGGGATTTTTCCTAAGGGTTCTATAGCCTCTCGAGATAAGTATAGACGTCTCCGTACCGATCCGCAAGACTCTACTAAACCTTCTCATGACCAGTGAGTCCTATGTAACCTAGGCTATGATACCAACTTATCACGACCCCAAACACTTAGTAGTGATGGCACCTATCGTGGAATCAGGCAAGCCACATATTTCGTTCAATCCATGTTTATTTTTTTTTCCCAGAAAATTTATAATTTTAGAAGCAATACAGTTATAATAATCCATTTGAATGTCTAACATCATTAAAGAAAAATTCAAAATCCAACCCCGGATCTAGTGTCACTCAGTCACGAGCTCCTACAATATAAAAAAGTCAAAATTGGGAAATAGACAACATGGTCTGTAATAATAAAAGTGCAACAGGAAGATAAAGAAGGAGAAGACAAGGTCGCGATCGCCAGCTGCTACCTCGACGACTCCGATGAAACTCTGACAGCTGCTTAACAACCACTACCGGGTCACGATGTACCTGGATCTGCACACAAGGTGTAGGGGGTAACGTGAGTACACCAACTCAGAAGTAACAAACACAAACTATGGGCTGAGCGGCAGTGGCGGACTAAACCTCAAAATTTACAATAGACAGCGTACAAAAATTAGACATGCTACCAGTTTATCACAAAATGAATAAGATATGTCAAGTATGCCCGGTATACTCTACATGCCAACATATAAATATATGAAACAAGTGTGGAAGTGCACATAGTGCTCACAACCCTCACTCAGCAGTCCACTCAGTACCGTGTATGGCTCTCAGGCCCTGGGAAGGTTCATCCCGAAATGTACATAATCATCGGTGACCGTAGTCACTCGGTACTGAGGAAAAGGCCAATCCAGCCCCACAGAGAAGATCCATCTACAGAACACAACACTCGGACAAGATCCATGTCCAGGGACGATCCATCCCTCACATAACATCCACTTCGGACAATGTCCATGTCCATGGAAGATCCATCACTCAATATCAATGCGCTCACTGGGGTGTAAAGACTCCGGAGGGGCCCTATTGGCCCAAGCGCTATGTCAAGCCAACAAAGGCATGATTAAAGTATCGTTGCGGTGTGCAGTCTCATCTCATAATTGTCTTAACAACAGGTTCTCGGCCTCACTCAGTCATGACTCTCCAGTCTCGCTCACATGGATCACAGATGCATAAATTTGCCCGAGTCAATGATAAATATGCATGTAATTAACAATACTATGACTGAGGCATGAAACGATATGATATGATAGGACTGAGTATATGAAATCAAAAAAATCACAAAAGTAGATAGTAATATAGGACAACTCGGGTCTCAATAGTTTCGGCGTGAAGCCTTAGCATTTATACTTAACATGATTTCTAACATGTTCACATTTACCACATTAATAGAATTGCAGATATCAATATGTAATAGCTACTAGACGGTTCCATGGGATGAGCCAGACCACAAATTACTCGGTGCACGCCCGCACGCCCGTCACTTTGAATGTGCGTCACCTCAATTATAATCATATATCAGATAGTGCGGGGTTTGGAACCCTCAGAACCAAGTTTGGGAACGTTACGTACCTCAAAACCGGCTAAAATCCTAGCACATAGTTCCTTTGCCTCTAGACTCGACCTTCGAGTGCTCTAAATCTACCAAAAAGCAGATTTATCATTATTATATGCCAAGGAATGAAATCCATTCGAAAATTATCAAAATTAAATTGCAGTGTTGAGCTTCTGAAAGCTCTCTTCACAGTCGTCCGACCACCTTAATTGTCACGACCCGAATTTCCCACCGTCGGGACCGTGATGGCGCCTAACGTTGAACCCGCTAGGCAATCCAACGTGAATGTCCAATTTACTTTATTTCCTTATTACTACTCAATAGCAGGTGCAATACAACACTTACATGAATAAAAATAAATACAAATGAAGCAAGATATATTAACTTAATTTAATGCCTTTACGATATTCCACGATTACAAATCCCCGAATCTTTGGAGTCACAAACTCACGGACTGTCTATGAGTAATACATATAAAGGTCTGAATGAAATAAGTACATCTGTTTCTGAAGTAACTAGAACAGAATACAAAAGAAGTAGAAGGGGACGCCAAGGCCTACAGACGCCAACAGGACTACCTCGGTGTCTCCACGTGGACTGAAGGCAACCTCCTCACTCTAGGGTCCGTAGGGTCCTGTACCGAGATCTGCACAACAAAGATGTGCAGAGTGTAGCATCAGTATAATCGACCCCATGTACTGAGTAAGTGTCGAGCCTAACCCCGGCGAAGTAGTGACGAGGCTAGGACACGACAACCAAATCAACCTGTGCAATTTAATAATATTCGGAGGAAATAATAATAACAGGAAGTAACCATCTAAGTACAAAGGAAAGGGGAACAACATGAAATAACACCACAGAGAAAAGCAGTGCACGATATCACCCTTCGTGCTTTTACTCTCATCATCACCAAATAGTAAATACAAGTGCACAGAATAACCCTTCGTGCTTTTACTCTCATCCTCATAATAATCAATACACGGCATCACCCTTCATGTTTTACACTCTCATCCTCACAATGATCAATACACGACATCACCCTTCGTTCTTTACACTCTTCCTCGCCCAAACATTATCAATAACAGAAGTCCGGCAAGGAAAAATTAACAATATGTACCACAATAATAAATCATAACATCCCGACAAGGGACACAACTATAACCAATCTCACTCAAGTACATTTCTTCACATATAATTTCTCAACCGAAACCAATACTCAACAATATTCATTACCTAGAATTTTCACCAAAATGAATAACCACTAAGTGAATCTCAAGCTATAACACAGTAAATATCAATGAAAACCACATAATTCATAATATTCGACTCGCGGGCATGCTTGACACAAACGTATAGGTACTCGTCACCTCACCTATATGTTGATCATGATATTAACACATAGAAAATAGGACGCAACACCTATTACCTCAAGCTAAGGTTAGGCCAAACACTTACCTCGATATCCACGACCAAAATCAAGCCTCAGTCACCGCTTTCCCTTTTGAACTTGACTCCAAATCAATTGTATCTAGCTTTAATTGACTTAATAACATCAATAAACGCTAAATAGTTCAATTCCAATGCTTAGTTATAGGTTTTCTAGCATTCTTTCCAAAAAGTCAAAAATCGACCCCGGTCCCGCTTGGTCAAAACATGAGGTTCGGACCAAAACCTGATCACCCATTCACCCACGAGCCCGAATATGTAATTAGTTTCGGAATCCGACCCCAAAACGAGGTCTAAATTCCAATTATTCAAGATATTCATAGCCTTAACTCGTTTGAGCATTCCATCAAACACTAGGTGTGGATTAAGTCTTTAAGGTCTTTTTATAGAGGATTTCATCAACCTTCAGCCCATCCCTAAACATTTTTAGCTCAATAATGTTCCTACACCCGTTGATAACACATGCAAGCAAGACAACAACTCCAATACCCACAAACTTTCTTGATAATTACCTATCTTTAGCTAAAATTCGAAATTAAGGTTAGGGTGTAGAATCTTACCTCAAGGATGAAGACCTAGTGTGTTTTCCTTGTTAATCTTCAAAGATTTGTGTAAGAGTTGGAGAATGATTTAATGGAGATCACTTTCTCACTATAGGGCTCCCTCTCTCACTCTAAAGCATCAGATTTTTGCTTAAAATGACCCATTGCGAGTATTTAATGAAGCTGGGTCGGGATATAAAGATAGAAGAATGGGTAGTCCAAGATTCTTGACCGGGCTACAGACCTGGCGTCGCCTGGCTAAAGCCTGGTCTAGTTTGGCTTTAGCCTGGCCTCACCAGCCTAAAGCCTGGTCTAGCCTGGCTTTAGCCTGACCTCGCCAGCCTAAAGCCTGATCCAGCCTGGCTAAAGCCTGGACAACAAAACAACAGCCTACACCAGATTTATATGTCCAAAAGCACTCCGACGACTATCCGAAACTCACCCGAGCCCTCGGGGCTCAAAACCAAACATGTACACTATCTCAAAAACATCCTACGGACTTAGTCGTGCGATCAAATCGCAAAAATAAACCTCTTAAACAACGAATTTAGCATAGAAATCAAAGAAAACTTTCAAAGTATCAAATTTCACAACTACGGGTCCGAATCACGTCAAATGACTTCCGTTTCTTACCAAATTATACAGACATCTTACACATCATATTGAACCTGTACCGGGCTTCGGAACCAAAATACGGTCCCGATACCATAAATTTTAAATATAATCAAATTTCTAAAATCCTTTATATTTTCAGAAAACAATTTCTTCAAACATTCATTTCTCGGGCTAGGGACCTCGGAATTCGATTCCGGGCTTACGCCCAAGTCCCATATTTTCCTACGGACCCTCGGGGACCGTCAAATCACGGTTCCAAGTTCGGGTCTATTTTCCCAAAAATGTTGACCGAAGTCAACTTAAATAATTTTTTAAGGAAACAACTAGCATTTTCTCATTTTTTCATATAAAGGCTTCCCGGATATACGCCCGGGCTGCGCACGCAAAACGAGGTGAGATAAAAGTAGGCTTTCAAGGCCTTGTAACACCGCTTTGACTTATAAAACAAGGGATGACCTTTTGGGTCATCACATTCTCCACCTCTAAAATAAACGTTCGTCCTCGAACGGATATAGAAAAGTAATTGAATCGGGGAAAAGATGGGGATATCGACTCCGCATATCGGACTCAGACTCCCATGTAGCTTCTTCGGTAGGCTGACGTTTCCACTGAACACGATTCGAAGAATAACTCTTCGATCTCAACAGACAAATATGCCGGTCTAATATGGCTACCGGCTCCTCCTCATAGGTCAAATTCTTGTCCAACTGGACACTGCTGAAGTCTAACACAGGGGATGGATCGCCGTGATACTTCTGAAGCATAGATACATGAAACACTGGATGCACAACTGATAAATTCGGTGGCAACGCAAGTTTGTAAGCCACCTCTCCCACTCCGTCCAAAATTTCACATGGGCCAAGGAATCTAGGGCTTAGCTTGCACTTCTTCCCAAATCTCATCACGCCCTTCATGGGCGACACGCAAAGCAATACTCGCTCTCCGACCATGAATGCCAAATCACGAACTCTGCAGTCGGCATAACGCTTCTGCCTGGACTGAGATGTACTAAGTCTATCCTGAATGATCTTAACCTTGTCCAAGGCATCCTGCACTAACTCCGTACCCAACAACCGAGCCTCTCCCGGCTCAAACCACCCAATCGGCGACCGACACCGCCTACCATATAACGCCTCATAGGGAGCCATCTGAATGCTTGACTGATAGCTGTTGTTGTAGGCAAACTCATCTAAAGGCAAGAATTGATCTCAAGAACCTCCAAAGTCAATGACACATGCTCGCAACATATCCTCCGAAATTTGAATGGTACGCTCAGACTGTCCGTCCGTCTGAGGATGAAACGTTGTGCTCAACCCAACCCGTGTGCCCAACTCATGCTGAACTGCTCTCCAGAAATGTGAGGTAAACTACGTACCTTGATCAGAAATGATAGACACGGGCACACCGCAAAGGCAAAAAATCTCTCGAATATATCTTTGTCAACTGCCCCAAAGTATAAGTGCTTTCCACTGGAATGAAATGTGCTGATTTAGTCAGCCTATCCACAATAACCCAAATTGCGTCAAATTTCCTCTGAGTCCGTGGGAATCCAACCACGAAATCCATGGTGATACGCTCCCACTCCACTCAGGAATCTCTATCTGCTGAAGCAAGCCATCGGGTCTCTAATGTTCATACTTTACCTGTTGACAATTTGAGCAACGAGCCACATAAGCAACAATGTCCTTTTTTATCCTTCTCCACCAATAATGATGCCTCAAATCCTGGTACATTTTGGTTGCACCTGGGTGAATAGAATACTTAGCATTGTGAGCCTCCTCCGGGATCAAATCACAAAGTCCATCAATATTAGGCACACATATACGACCCTGCATCCTCAAAACACCGTCGTCTCCAACTGTAACCTGCTTGGCACCACCGTGCAGAACTGTGTACCTAAGGACCATCAAATGCAGGTCATCATCCTGCCGATCTCTAATACGCTCAAGTAAGGAAGACCGAGCGACTGTACAAGCTAGAACATTGCTGGCCGAAATATCCAACCTGATTAACTGATTAGCCAAAGTCTGACTATCTAAAGCTAAAGGTCTCTCACCAACTGAAATATATATGCGAGGCTGCCTATACTCACCGCATTTCTACTCAATGCATCGTCCACCATGTTGGCCTTCCTTGGATGACATGATATAGTGACATCACAATCTTTCGATAACTCTAACCATCTCTGTTGCCTCAAGTTTAGATCCTCTTGCTTGAACAAGCACTGGGGACTATGATGATCTGAGTAAACCTCACACAGCACACAATGAAGATAGTGCCTCCAAATCTTCAAGGCGCAAACAGTGGCTGTCCACTCCAAGTCATGGACAGGATAATTCTTCTCATAAACCTTCAACTGTCCAACGTATACGCAATCACCTTGACATCTTGCATTAATACTACGCTAAGTGCAATACGAGATAATACACCTTGAAAGAACCTGAACATGATGGTAACACCAACACCGGTGTTGAAGTCAAGGTTGTCTTGAGCTTCTGAAAGCTCGCCTCACACTCGTCTGACCATTTGAATGGGGCACCTTTATGAGTCAATTTAGTCATAGGGGCTGGTATAGATGAAAACACCTCCACAAAACGACGGTAGTAACCCGCCAAACCCAAGAAACTACAGATTTTCGTGGATGTAGTGGGTCTAGGCCAGTTCTCGAGTGCCTCTATTTTCTTAATAGTTATTCATAGCCAATTACAAAATTATGAAATAGCTTCACATTATCAATAATCTCCTTTCAAACCTTCAAAATATTGATAACGAGATACGAGGCTTAAAGACCTCGTAATTATATACCCGAATTAACGTGTCTCATTTAACGCCGCATGTACGGGCACCTGCTTTGTAGGTTAAAGCTCAATAATTATAGCACGAATTTTGCAAATTATGCACAGATAAATTTTATACGAAAATTGTCCAATAAACCTAATAGGCATGACTCCCTATTAGTACTATAGTACAAATTTTAATTTCACAAGGGAGAGTTTAAACACAAGAAGTTTTCATCATAAGAATCTCGTCCTTACATAACTTCCACCCTCAATTCTGAATCACACGTAATATGCATATCGTGCCAATCCAAACATTCCATTTTCTTCTTTCAAATATTTTCCGTTAAACAAAATTACAACACGTAATGATAAACATAGATATCTCAAAAGAATTTCTCAATACAAGTATTCACATAAGTAGATTTTAGAGTTACGAAGCTCACCCGAGAGTGGAGCATATTAGTAGGACTTTCCTGGATACCCATAACCGAATCAAGTTAAAGAAAATTGTCACTTTATAATAACTAGAGATCTTACTTGTAATGACACCATCTGGTTATTCATAATAGTTCTCGACTGCCTCTATTTTCTCAATAGTTATTCATAGCCAATTACAAAATTATCAAATAGCTTCACATTAACAATAATCTCTTTTCAAACCTTCACAATATTGATAACGAGATACGATGCTTGAAGACCTCGTAATTATATACCCGAATTAACGTGTCTCATTTAACGCCGCATGGACGGGCACCTGCCTTGTAGGTTAAAGCTCAATAATTATAGCACGAATTTGGGAAATTATGCACAGATAAATTTTATACGAAAATTTTTGAATAAACCTAATAGGCATGACTCCCTATGTACTATAGTACAAATTTTAATTTCAAAAGGAGTTTAAACACAAGAAGTTTTCATCATAAGTATCTCGTCCTTACATAACTTCCACCGCGGCTCGTAGTGACGAGGCTAGGACACGACAACCAAATCAACCTGTGCAATTTAATAATAGTCGGAGGAAATAATAATAACTGGAAGTAACCATCTAAGTACAAAGGAAAGGGGAACATGTTGGGAAAAAGAAATATCAATTAAAGGAAACAATGAAATAAGACAACAATTCAATATCAACTTGAACAGCAGGAAATAACATCACAGAGAAAAGCAGTGCATGGCATCACCCTTCGTGCTTTTACTCTCATCCTCACCAAATAGTAAATACAAGTGCACGACATCACCCTTCGTGCTTTTACTTTTATCCTCACAATGAATCAATAGAAACGGCACAGCATCACCATTTGTGCTTTTACTCTTATCCTCACCAAATAGTAAATACAAGTGCATGGCATCACCCTTCGTGCTTTTACTCTCATCCTCACAATGAATCAATAGAAATGACACGGCATCACCCTTCGTGCTTTTAATATCACAATGTGGCGCGGCATCACCCTTCGCGTTATTACACTCTCATCCTCACAATAATCAATACACGACATCACCCTTCGTACTTTAAACTTTCATCCTCACAATGATCAATACACGGCATCACCCTTCGTGATTTACACTCTTCCTCACCCAAACATTATCAATTACAGAAGTCCGGCAAGGAAAAATCAACAATATGTACCACAATAATAAATCATAACATCGCGGCAAGGGACACAACTATAACCAATCTCACTCAATTACATTTCTTCACATATAATTTCTCAACTGAAACTAATACTCAACAATATTCATTACCTAGAATTTCCATCAAAATGAATAACCACAAAGTGAAGATCAAGCTATAACACAGTAAATATCAATGAAAACCACATAATTCATAATATTCGACTCACGGGCATGCTTGAAACAAACGTATAGGTACTCGTCACCTCACCTATACGTTGAACATGATATTAGCACATAGAAAATAGGTCGCAACACATATTCCCTCAAGCTAAGGTTAGGCCAAACACTTACCTCGACTTCCACGACCAAAATCAAGCCTCAATCACTGCTTTCCCTTTTGAACTTGACTCCAAATCAATTGTATCTAGACATAATTGACTTAATAACATCAATAAACGCTAAATATTTCAATTCCAATGCTTAGTTATAGGTTTTCTACCATTCTTCCCAAAAAGTCAAAAATCGACCCCGGGCCCGCTTGGTCAAAACACGAGGTTCAGACTAAAACCCGATCACCCATTCACCCACGAGCCTAAATATAAAATTAGTTTCAGAATCCGACCCCAAAATGAGGTCTAAATACCAATTATTCAAGATATTCATAACCTTAGCTCGTTTGAGCTTTCCATCAAACACTAGGTGTGCATTAAGTCTTTAAGGTCCTTTTATAGAGGATTTCATCAACCTTCAGCCCACCCCGAAACATTTTTAGCTCAATAATGTTCCTACACCCGTTGATAACACATTCAAGCAAGATAACAACTCCAATACCCACAAACTTTCTTGATAATTACCCATCTTTAGCTAAAATTCGAAATTAAGGGTTAGGGGGTAGAATCTTACCTCAAGGATGAAGACCTAGTGTGTTTTCCTTGTTAATCTTCAAAGATTTGTGTAAGAGTTGGAGAATGATTTAATGGAGATCACTTTATCACTCTAGGGCTCCTTCTCTCACTCTAAAGCATTAGATTTTTTTCTCAAAAATGACCCATTGCGAGTATTTAACGAAGCTAGGTCGGGTTATAAAGATAGAAGAATGGGTAGTCCAAGATTCCGGACCGGGCTACAGACTTGGCTTCGCCTGGCTAAATCTTGGTCTAGCCTGGATTTAGCCTGGCCTCGCCAGCCTAAAGCCTGGTCCAGTCTGGCTAAAGCCTGGACACCAAAACAGCAACCTACACCAGATTTATAAGCCCAAAAGCACTCTTACGCCTATCCGAAACTCACCCGAGCCCTCCGGGCTCCAAACCAAACATGTACACAACCTCAAAAACATCGTATGGACTTACTCGTGCGATCAAATCGCCAAAATAACTTCTTAAACAACGAATTTAGCATAGAAATCAAAGAAAAATCTCTAAACTTATAAATTATCAAATTTCACAACTACGGGTCCGAATCACGTCAAATGACTTCTGTTTCTTACCAAATTTTACAGACATATCTTAAACAACATATTGAACCTGTACCGGGCTTCGGAACAAAAATACAGGTCTGATACCATAAATTTCAAATATAATCAAATTTCTAAAATCCTTTTTATTTTCAGAAAACAATTTCTTTCAAAAATTCATTTCTCGGGCTTGGGACTTCGTAATTCGATTTCGGGCTTTCTCCCAAGTCCCATATTTTCCTACGGACTCTCTGAGACCGTCAAATCACGGGTCTGGTTCCGGGTCTGTTTTCCCAAAAATGTTAATCGAAGTCAACTTAAATAAAAATTTTAAGGCAAAAACTAGCATTTTCTCAGTTTTTCATATAAAGGCTTCCCGGCTATACGCCCGGGTTGCGCATGCAAAACGAGGTGAGATGAAAGGAGGCTTTCAAGGCTTCGGAACACCGTTTTGACTTATAAAACAAGGGATGACCTTTTGGGTCATCACATTAATGGAGCACCCTTGTGGGTCAATCTGGTTAAAGGCGTTGCAATGGACGAGAAATCCTCCACTAAGCGACGATAATATCCGGCCAAGCCGAGAAAACTCCAATTCTCAGTAGTTGGAGATGGTCTGGGGAAACTTTGAGCTGCCTCAATCTTCTTCGGATCTACCTTGATCCCCATACTGAACACCACGTGCCCCATGGACACCACCAAACTTGGCCAAAACTCACACTTGGAGAACTTGGCATAAAGTTTCTCCCCCCTCGACCACTGTAGCACAATCCTCAGATGATGTGCATGATCTTCTTGGCTACGTGAGTACACCAGGATATCAATAATAAATACTATGACAAACGAACCGAGATTTTACTGAAATACACTATTCATTAGATGCATGAATATTGCTGGGGCATTGGTCAGCCCAAACACACATCACAAGGAACTCATAATGACCATAACGGGTCCTGAATCCCGTCTTCAAAATATCCAAATCCTGAATCTTTAGCTGGTGATACCCAGACCTCAAACCAGTCTTAGAGAACACTCTAGCTCCCTGAAGATGGTCAAATAAGTCATCAATGCGCGACAAAGGATATTTGCTCTTAATTGTAACTTTGTTCAAGTGTCGATAGTCAACGAACATCAACATAATACCATCTTTTTTCTTCACAAACAGAACTGGTGCACCCCACGGCGACACACTAGGCATAATGAACCACTTATCAAGAAGCTTCTGAAGCTACTCCTTCAATTCCTTCAACTCTGTTGGTGCCATACGGTATGGAGGAATAAAAATGGGTTGAGTTCCCGACACCAAGTCAATCCAAAATCAATATCCCTGTTGGGTGGCATGCCTGGCAGGTCTGCAGGAAAAGCATTTGGAAAGTGTCGCACTACCAGAACAGAATCAATAATATGAGTATCAGCACCAACATCCCTCACAAATGCCAAATATGACGAATACCCTTTCCCAACCATCCATTGGGCCTTCAGATGTGAAATCACCCTACTGGGAACATAGTCTAGAGAACCTCTCCACTCGATCGTTGGTAACCCCGGCATCCACAATGTTACGGTCTTAGCGTGACAATCTAGAATAGCATGACATGGGGACAACAAATCCATGCCCAGAATCACGTCAAAATCAACCATACTAAGCAATAAGAGATCAACTCTCGTCTCCAGTCCCCCAATAATCACCACACACGACCGATACACACGGTCCATAACAATAGAATCGCCCACCAGTGTAGATAGATTAACAAGTGAAACTAAGGAGTCACGGGGCATGTCCAGATAATGAGCAACATATGATGATACATAAAAATAAGTGGAACTAGGGTCAAATAATATAGAAGCATTCCTGTGGCATACTGAGGAAATATTTATGATCACTGCGTCTGAAATAACGGCGTTTGGCCTGCCATGGAAAGAAAAGCATCGAGCCTGACTGCCACCTAATCAGCCTCCCTCTCTAGGGAGACCTCTAGTTGTCTTAACCCCACCTCGAGCTAGGTGGGTGGGGTGTAAAGTAAATGGTGGGAAAGTTATAACCTAACTCTCAGCTAAACTAGATCTCAAACATTACGAAGACACTGCCTCCACGCATATCCAGACTCCCCGCACTCGAAGCAACGCCTCGATGGTGGTAGAGACTAAATCAAAACTCGAGAGCCAAAATAGCTACCATAAGAACATGGTACAAATGAACCCTAAACTGATGGAGCACGAGATGAACTCTGAGTTTGGAGGGCGCTAAGAGATGTGCCACCCGGATGAGTACCATGTGAACCATGGCTAGGTGATGTACCACAATGAATTGGACGAGTCATCTAAGTGGGCCTATAAGTACGACCCCTGCTATGGTGGGACTGCCCTCCAAAAGAAACACCACTGAAACCACTTGAACCCTCTTGGCCTCCTCTCCTCACCATCTGACTACAAATATGCTCTAGCCGCCTAGAAATATAAACCACCTCGTCGAACCTAGCACCCGATGCAATCTCCCAAGTCATGACAAAGCGCAATCCATAGTTGAGGCAATCAATGAACCTCCTAATCTCTCTCCCTCTCTATGGGGACCAACCAGATCATGTGACGAGCTAACCCTAAAAATCTTGTCTCATACTGGGTCACGGACATACCCTCATAGCGTAGCTGCTCAAACTGCCTACAGAACTCCTCCCTACGGGTATGTGGAACAAACTTCTTCAAGAAGAGAATGGATAACTCATGCGACGTAAGTGGTGCAGCACCAGCATACCCCCGACATCTGAAGGCTACCCCTCGACAATTTAAAAGTAGTAACTGAGACTTCACTAGTCTCCAGAATACCTGTCGTGCGAAGAATCTGGTGGCACCTGTGCAAGAAAACCTGAGCATCCTCTAACTCAACCCCACTGAATGATGGAGGCATGAGCCTCCCGAACTGCTCTAGCCTCTTATGCTCCTCGTCACTCATCGGTGGGCCCACTTGGGCTTGAGCAACTACAACCGGCTAGGCTGGTAGTTCCCCTAGTGTTTGATGTCTATGAACCAACTGCTTTGGAGTACGGGCGGTAGGAGTGTGAGCACCTCCCCCAACCTTAGAAATGGCTGGTGCGGACTGAACTGAAATAGCCTGAGAAAGGCTAGTGTATATAGTCAATATATGGGCCAAAGCCTCCTGAAGGACTGGAATCACTATGGGCACAGTTGGTGCCTGAGCTGGTCCCACCGACTCAACCACATCTGGTGTCTGCTCCTAAGCTGGAGCAATTGGTGCATCTATAGGTGCTGCTCTAGCTGTTGTTTGAGCTGCACCTCGACCTTTACCACGACCTCGACCTCTCGTGGCCCTAGCTTATGGTACTGGAGGCCGTCCGCTGGATCCGGTAGCACGTGTCTTCACCATTTGTAGAGAATAGAATAGCAGAAGTTCAGTTTACGAAATCAACAAATTCGCAAGACAAGAATACAAGAAAGTGAAGTTTTTATAAAGGTTCGGTAGCCTCTCGAAGATAAGTACAAACGTCTCCGTACCGATCCGCAAGAATCTACTAAACCTTCTCATGAATCGTGAGACCTATGTAACCTAGGCTCTGATACCAACTTTTCATGACCCAAATCTCACATACCGTGATGGCGCCTATCACAATACTAGGCAAGGTGACAATCACAAATAACCATGTATTTTGAATTGAAAGCATATCGAAATAAGTTTAACAATGACAAATCTCACAAATGAACGATAAGAAAATACTGCGACTCAATACAAAATCCCAAAATATGGGTACTGAGTACATGATCTACTAAAAAGTTTAACACAATCAAAATGCTAATACAACTTTCTAGAAAGATAGAACAGTGCTAAAAGACTAAAACAAATGAGAGTCGAGGTCTACGGACGCCAAAGCATACCTCAAAAGTCTCCAAGAATATAAAGCTCCAAATATAGCAACTTCCATGACTGGATACACCTGGATCTGCACACAAATTACAAAGTGTAGTATGAGTATAACCGACCCAATGTACTTAATAAGTAACAAGACTAACCTTGGTATGAAAGCAGTGACGTCCTCAGAAATGTACAGTCCAAATCTAGATAATAACAACGCAGATATGACAGTAAAATGACAATAATAACTCAGAGAAAATCTTATGGTCAGTTTGTAGACAATATAAAAATGTAGAAATGTTTTCATGTTTTTAACAGTTTGAGCTCAACACGGATAAAATATGCCACGTATGACTAATATGAGGTATGTTACATCTCGATATCTACATGTAAAATATGCATGTCAGCTGTAATGCAACACAGTTATAAAATCATATACTTATACTCTCAGAGTATTCAGCCTCACTCACCACGCTCAATCACTCTGTATTCCCAATCACTCGGCACTCGCACTTGACATTCATAGGTACCTGTGCTCACTGCTGGGTTTTCAGACTTAGGAGGGGCGGATCCTACCCAAGCACTAATATAAGCCAATCATGGCATGTTGCCGCTTGCACCCCGGTCCCATAAATATTACTCACAATTAGGCTCTCGGCCTCACTCGGTCATCAGTCTCTCCAGTCTCTGGGGATCATAAAACTCATGCCAATCTGCCCAAAACAATGATACATGATGCAACAATAAATGATAAAAGAGACTGAGATATGATATGAAAATGATGAATGCAACTAAGTACATAACCGCAATTTAAGCAAATAACTCTACAACAAAAATGACCTTTGTAGGTCCTAACAGTACCAACATATAGCCTAAGCATGATTTCTAACATGAATCACATCTCAAATTCTCTATCACATGGAGAATACATAAATAATAACAAGATTAGATAACTACACAGTTCCACGGAATCAACCAAGTCACAATTACTACGATGCACGCATGTCGCCTAGCATGTGCGTCACCTCAACACCAACCACATAACATATACTTCGAGGATTCATACCCTCAATTTCAAGTTTAGAAGTGTTACTTATCCGAAACCGCACAAATTTCTAATCCAATAAACCCTTGCCTCACGAATCGGCCTACAAACGACTCGAATCTAGCAATAAACAACTTAATACAATCAATACAATCTATAGAAATTGATTCCATAAGATAAAGCTAAGTTCTTTAACCAAAGTCAAAAAGACATCTCCGAGCCCATGTTTTGGAATCCGACAAAATTAACATAATCCGAACACCCATTCAACAACAAGTCCAACCTTACCAAAATTACTCATTTTCGATCTCCACTCGACCATCAAATCCTCAATTTACAGTCTATAAAGTTTCACAAATTTTCTCCAATATTTCAACCCAAAACACTAATTAAATTGTAAAAATAATGATAGATTCATGTATAACAACCAAAACCGAGTAAGAATCACTTACCTATATCAACTCCTTGAAAATCCCTTCAAGAATAGCCCAAATTCGAGGTCTCTACACATAATATGAAAAATGGGTACAAACCCTCGATTTGTATATTTAACATTGTTGCCTTGTGTAACGACCCACATACTTGTTTTAAGTATTTTAGCCCCGATCCCCCTATTTATTTCCTCCTCTATGTTGTATTGTTCTTAAGTGACTTACCGAGGGTGCTTGTTTTGGTTTCGGATGAGTTTCAGAGTTAAATTGACTTTTTGAAGTTTAAGTTAAAAGAGTTGACCGTAGTTTGACTTTTATATAGACAATTCTGGAATGGCGTTTTGACTGTTCCATTAGCTCTGTATAGTACTTTGGACTTAGGAGCATGTATAAATATCGATTTGCAAGTCCGTAGGTTTTTTCAACTTGAATTAGTGAAAGATAGAAAGTTGAAGGTTTGGAAGGTTGAGAAGTTTGACCGGGAGTTGAATTTATTGATATCAGGTCGGATTTCGATTTTGGAAGTTGGAATAAGTCCGCCATGTCATTTATGACATGTGTTTAAAGTTTTGGTTCAATGAAAGTTGTTTTGGTATGATTCGGTGTTAGTTTTGGAAGTCGGATGTTCACGATTTTAATAGGCTTGAATTAGATTGCGTTTTGTAGAATGGATGTTGTTTGATGTGGTTTTAGGGCTTTAGTAGGTCCTTTATGTCTTTTAGAACTTGTTGTTATATTCGGACGGGGTCCCATGGCCCCCGGATGTGAATCAGATTGAAATCGGGATGAATTTTGGACTTAGTATTTGCTGAAGCTTCGGTTGTTCTAGTGACATCGCACCTACGGTGGGAACGGCTGCGGGTGATGACTTGGTGGTGTGACTGAAGGAGCGCAAAAGCAGAATGGGGCCAGCTCCGGCCTGGGTCGCAGGTGCGGAGCCTGGGAGCAGATGCACGTCCGCATGCGCGATGTTTTCTTCTGAAGAAGAAGAACAATGAGGAGCGTGGGAAGGACAACAAGTGCACTCGATTTTTTCACAAAAGTGGGCTTGCAGAAGCAAGCAGCTATCTGTAGAAGCGAAGGAGTTGGGACTTAGTTGGAACCGCACTTGCGATAGATTTTACCGCAGGTGCGGGGTTGCAGGTGCGACAGTGAGCCCGCAGAAGTCGTCGTTGGGCGGAAAAGGATTAGGTCGAGGGCTTTATCTCATTTTCATCTTTTGGACATATAGAACTCGGTTTGTGGAGATTTTTTCAGGGATTTTCAAGGAAATCATCAAGGTAAGTGATTCTAACTCGGATTTGGCTATATTACATGAAGCGCTCGTTATTTTTGTCATTTGATTAGTGATTTGAGTTTGAAAATTTGGGGAAAACTTGTGAAACTTCTTAGACTAAGTTTTGGGGATTTTAAAATGCGATTTGAAGTTGGATTTGAGAAATTCTTGTATGGTTGGACTCGTTATCGAATGTGTGTTCTAATTTTGTAAGTTTGATCGGTTTCAGAGATGCGAGCCCGGGTATGACTTTTTGAGTTGACTTTTTGTTTCTCTTTAAAGATTGCAACTTTATTGTTCGGAATAACTTCCTATTATTTTCATTTATGATATGAAGTTATTTTAGCAAGATTCGAGTCGTTCGGAGTTGGATAACCGCATGAAAGTCTTACTAGTGGAAGGAGTTGTCGTGTTTTGAGGTAAGTGTCTTTCCTAAATTTGTGTGGGGAAATTACCCCTTAGGATTGGTGTTGTTTTGTTTAAATTGTGATATGTGGAAGCCATGCACGCAAGGTAACGAGTGTGTACATATGCTAAATGTGGTAATTGGCCAGTTTTGTCTATGTAGATCCTTTTACGCCTTTAGTTAAGTTTCCATAATATGTTATATTCATCATCATTAGTCTATCTTCACATGCTTTACTTGCCATCGTTATTACTTGTCTTAACTCTTACTTGCATATTATCTTTACATGTTTAGTTGAAGTTATTGTTCTCTTCATTTCTTATTCATTGTTTAATCGTAAGTTCCTTTACTTAAAGTTATTATTTCTCGTAATATCTTATTGTTGAATTTGGTGTTGAAGTTATAAAGGTCATGATTCTCATTGAGGCAAAGTGGTAAATTTGTTGAAATAATATTCTTGTTGAGTTACTCCCTTTCAGTTGCTATTTTTGAGGCTCTTGTGCATATTGTGGTTAAGCCATGGGCTATTTATTGTGGAAACATTATTATTGCTGACTTCTTTGGAAAGTTGTGATATTGGTCATTTGAGGTGCGATTTGTGATACGTTGTGATATTGATACGGATGCATGTGGTATAAAGATTTGGGGTTTAAATGCATGTGGTGAGATAAGGTGGGCTTGATATGTGTATTGCTAGTAGCGGAACTACTTGAAGCCACGCAGTGTGATAAGGTGGGCTAAAACACAGGAAGCTATTTCGGGAAAAATGATTTTCAAAACTAAATTACAAGGCTCCTGCGGTGATATAAGGAAAGATTGATATTTGTTTTGTGATTTGAGACTACGAGGCGGTACCTCAGTAGTGATTCTTGTTGATGCCTTTCTATTACATCACTTGTGTTTTGGTTTCTTTGTTTCCTTGGCATATTATTCCTTGTTTTCTTCTTTAATTGACTTAGTTCATGTAGTTATTCTAAATATATATTTTCTTCATTGTTTCATTTCCATTGCTTATCACTATCACAATGGCATATACTTGTTCAGTTTTCTTATTTATTCTAGTAGGTCCTTGACCTGACCTTGTCACTACCTTACATAGGTTAGGCTTGGCACGGTATCGTTGGGGTATATTCATGCTACGCATCTGCACATTCTTTTGTGCAGATCCAGGCACCTCTTACTAGCCTATGCACTAGTGAGACATGCTCGGATTTGGAGACTTCAAGGTATACCTGTCGTCCTCCGCAGGCCTCGGAGTCACCCTCTATCTAGTTCTACTTCTTTTTCCCTTTTTATAGATACTCTTGTATAGTGATGTTCAGTATACTCATGTAGAGCTTGTGACTTGGTATCACCGGATTTAAGGAGTTGTGTTCTATTAAGTTGTGGATTTCTGTATATGATATTTGTTGAGTTATTTGGATGTTTTTATCATTTCTCATTTAAATTCTGCATGTATGTTAGGCTTACCTAGTCTTAGAGACTAGGTTCCATCACGGCATCTTACGGAGGGAAATTGGGGTCGTGACAAGTTTGTATCAAAGCCCTAGGTTCATAGGTATTATGAGTCACAAACAGGTTTAGTAGAGTCTCGCGGATACGGTACGTCCACGTCTGTACTTATCTTCAAGAAGCTATGGAACTGTTAGGAAAATATTCACTTCATTGATTCCTTATCATGCGAATTTGTTGACTTTGAAATTCTAAATCTTATCTTTCTATTCTATCACACATGGTGAGGACATGCACCGTTAGATCTGACGATCAGACACCCGCGCCCCTAAAGTTGCGAGAGGCCGAGGTTAGGGAAGAGGCCAAAGAGTGGCAAGTGGTGCAGCTAGAGCACTTGTCGGAGCTGCGACAGAGGGGCCACCAGTAGCTCCAGTTGGGGGACAAGCACCTGAGGTGCCTATTGCTACCCCTGCACTTCAGTAGACCTTCGCCCAGTTATTGAGCATGTTTGGTACTCTAGCTTAGGCGGGGTTGATCCCACTTGCACCGGCCACATCTCAGGCTGGGGAGGAAGCATAAACTCCTGCAGCCCATACCCTTGAGCAGTGGGTCTATATTGACCAGTTCCTAGAGGTTATACCGGTGCATCCGATTGTCCTAGTTAAGTCTAAGGTTAGGGTGGGATCATCTGAGGAGGAGCAACTCAGGATCGAGAGTTACAACAAGTACTGTCCTTTTACCTTCAGCGGACTAGCTACAAATGACGCACATGAATGTTTGGAGAAGTGCCACCGTATTATCCATATGATGGGTATAGTGGAAACTAGCGGGATTGCTTTCACTACTTTCTAGATATCAGGACCAGCATATGAGTGGTGGAGGGCTTATGAGGAGGGTAGCCCTACCGAAGCAGCTTCACTCAGCTAGGCTTAGTTTTCAGAGAGGTTCCTGAGAGAGTTTGTTCCCCGAAACATTCGGGATGCATGGATCACAGAGTTTAAGAAATTGCACCAGTGTGCTATGACCGTGTCAGAGATGCTGTCAAGGTTAGCGAGTTGTCCAGACATGCACCTACCTTAGTCTTCATAGCCAGAGAGAGAGTCCGTCAATTTATCGAGGGGCTCAACTATGGTATTAGATTCAACATGGCTCGAGAGTTGGAGACTGATACCCCATATCAGCAGGTGGTAGAGATTTCTCGGATATTGGAGGGTATGCAGGGCCGGGAGGGAGTGGACAGGGAGACCAAGAGGCCCCGAGAATCTTGTGCATATAGTGATGCCCATGCCCCAGTTTCAGCCCATTATTGTAGAGGCTATGTGAGCCTTCTTGTTCATTCAGCACTTCCAGCTTTGAGTGGTATTTCGGCTACTCACAGGTTCATGTTGCCCATTATGCACCACCACTGTCTAGTGCACCTCCTGCACGGGGTTCTTTTAGCGGTCAGTCCAGCCAACCAGGTCCTAGCCAGTTTCAGAAACCACGTCCTCTGAGAGATTATTTTGAGCATAGTGATACTCGTCATATAATAAGGGAATGCTCTAGACTAGAAGGGGTGCACCTCCATATATTACCCAGGCTTCATGTATTCCAGAGGATCCCCAGACTTCTCAGGTCGTGGTTACCGCACTGGTTGCAACTCCACCTGCTCAACCAACTAAGGGTGGAGGTCAGGCAGATAGGTGACGCCCTAGAGGGGGAGGCCAGTCTAGATGTTGTCTTCCGAGTAGGATGGAGGCGGTTGTATCAGATGCACTCATCACATGTATTATTACAGTTTGTCATAGATGCATCTGTCTTATTTGATCCAGGCTCCATTTATTCATATGTATTATATTACTTTGCTCCGTATTTGGGTATATCTCGTGATTCCTTGAGTCCTCATATTTATGTGTCCACTCATGTAAGAGATTATATTATTGTTGACCATGTGTATTGGTCTTGTTTAGTTTTTCTTGGTGGTTTTGAGACCAAAGTTGATCTATTGTTTCTCAGTATGGTAGACTTTGATGTTATTTTGCTCATGGACTGGTTGTCGCCCTATCATGTTATTCTTGATTGTCACGCCAAGACTGTGACGTTGGCTATGCTAGGTTTGCAGCGATTGGAGTGGAGGGGTACTTTGGATTATGTTCCTAGCAGGTGGTGTCATTCCTTAATTCACAATAGATGGTTGGGAAGGGGTGTGATGCATATCTAGAATTTGTGAGAGATGTCAGTGTTGATACTCCTACCATTGAGTCAGCTCCGGTAGTGAGCGACTATCCAAATGTATTTCTGGTGGATCTTTCAGGCATGTCGCTCGATAGTGGTATCGATTTTAGTATTGACTTGTTGTCGGGCACTCAACTCATTTCTATTCCACCATATTTCATGGCCCCAGCAGAGTTGAAGGAGTTAAATGAGCAGTTGCAAGTTTTCCTCTATAAGGGCTTCATTCGGCCTAGTGTGTCATATTGGGGTGCCCTGGTCCTTTTTGTAAAGAAGAAGGACGGTTCGATGCTCATCTGTATTGATTATCGGTAGTTGAACAAGGTTACAGTGAAGAACATGTATCCATTTCCACGCATTGATGATCTATTTGATAAATTTAAAGGTGTCAGAGTGTTCCCAAAGATTGATTTTCGATCAGGCTATCATTAGTTGAAGATTCGGGATCCAGATATTGCGAAGACTACCTTCAAGACTCAGCATGGTCACTGCGACTTCATTGTGATGGAATTCGTGCTGATCAACACCCCAACAATATTCTTTCCCTATCTTGATTTACGACATCCTTGTGTACTCCCAGAGCCGGGAGGATCATGAGCAGCATTTGAGGATTATGCTTCATACCTTGAGAGAAAAGAAGTTGTATACAAAATTTTCGAAGTGTGAATTTTTGCTTGATTCGGTAGCGTTTCTGGGTCATGTGGTCTTGAGTGAGGGGATCAAGGTAGATCCGAATGAGATTGAAACAGTGCAGAGTTGTCCCAGACCATCTTCAGCCACTGAGATCTCAAGTTTTCTTGGTTTGGTAGGGTATTATCGTTGTTTTGTAGAGGGTTTCTCATCTATTGCTGCACATATGACCAGATTGACCCAGAAGGGTGCTCCGTTCAGATGGACCGAGGAGAGTAAGGAGAGCTTTCGAAAGCTCAAGGCTGCTTTGACTACAACCCTATTGTTGGTATTGCCTACGAGATCAAGGTCTTACACTGTGTACTATGATGCATCACTTGTTGGCATCGGCGCGGTGTTGATGCAAAATGGTAGGGTGATTGGCCACGCGTCTAGACAACTGAAGGTACATGAGAAGAATTATCTTGTCCACGACCTGGAATTAGCAGCTATTGTTCATGCCTCGAAGATTTGGCCGCACTATTTGTACGGTATCCCTTATGATTTCTATACCGACCACCGGAGTCTACAACATTTGTGCAAACAAAAGGATATTAACTTGCGGCAGCAGAGATGGTTAGAGTTGCTTAAGGACTATGATATCACCATTCTATATCATCTCGGGAAGGCCAATGCGGTGGCCGATGCCTTGAGTCAAAAAGCGGAGAGCCTGGGTAGTTTAGCATATCTACCGGTAGCGGAGAGGCCATTAGCATTGGATTTCAGGCCTTGGCTAATCAATTTGTTAGAATGAATTTTTTGGAAATGAGTCGAGTTCTGGTTTGCGTGGTTTCTCGATCTTCTCGATATGATTGCATCAAAGATCGTCAATATGATGACCCCCATTTGCTTGTCCTCAAGGACACAGTTCGGTACGGGGATGACAGCGTGTTATTGAAGTAGGGCCAGCTATGTGTGACCAATGTGGATAGTTTGCATGAGTTGATTCTTTAGGAGGCCCACAGTTCACGGTAATCCATTCATCCGGATGTCGCTAAGATGTATCAAGACTTGAGGCAACACTATTTGTGGTGGAGGATGAAAGAAGACATAGTGGATTATGTAGCTCGGTGTCTAAATTTTCAGCAGATGAAGTATGAGCATCCGCGAGAAAGTGGGTTGCTTTAGAGGTTGGATATTCTTGAGTGGAAATGGGAGCGAGTTACCATGGATTTCATTGTTGGGCTCCCGGTGACTCAAAAAACGTTTGACGCAGTATGTGTGATTGTGGATAGGTTGACCAAGTCGGCTCATTTCATTCCAGTGGTGACTACTTATTCTTCAAAGCATCTGGCTCAGGTCTATATTCGCGAGATTGTCCGACATCATGGCATGCCGTTAACTATCATCTCTGATCGGGGTACGCAGGTTATATCATGATTCTAAAATGTCGTACAACGTGAGTTGGGCACACGGGTTGAGTTGAGTACATCATTCCACCCTCAAACGGACGACCAGTTCAATCGCACTATTCAAGTATTGGAGGATATGCTTCGTGCTTGTGCTATGGAGTTCGGGGGTTTTTGGGATCCATTTTTGCCGCTTGCAGAGTTTGCCTACAGTAACTGCTACCAATCGAGTATTCATATGGCTCTGTATGAGGCCTTGTATGGGAGGCGTTGTCGGTCTCCGGTTGGTTGGTTTGAACCGAGTGGGCTAGGCTATTGGGTGCTGACTTGGTTCAGGATGCTTTGGAAAAGGTTAAGTAGATTAAGAATCAACTTTGTATAGCCCAATCTAGATAGAAGAGTTATGCAGATCTGAAGGTTCGCGATATTGTATTCATGGTTGGAGAGCGGGTCTTGCTCCAGGTTTCGCCCATGAAGGGTGTAATGAGGTTCGGGAAGAAGGTCAAGTTGAGCCCTAGATATATCTGACCTTTTAAGATTCTTGAGAGGATTGGTGAGGTGGCGTACAATCCTTATCTACCACCTAGTCTAGTTGCAGTTCATCTGGTATTCCATGTTTTTATGCTTCAGAAGTATTACGGTGATCCGTCTTATGTGTTGGATTACAGCTTAGTCCAGTTGGAGAAGGATATTTCTTAGGAAGTCCCATAGTTGTGAGGCTTAATAGATAAAGAAAATGGTGGATACGTTTCCGAGGGATCCAGTGACCGTCTTGGACAGGCAGGTCCAAAAATTGAGGTTGAAGAGCATTGAGTCAGTGAAGGTTCAATGGAAGGGTCAACCTTTTGAGGAGGCCACTTGGGAGACCAAGAAGGTATGTCTCTATAATCTTTCGAGGAAGAACGTTTATTTTAAGATGGGAGGATGTAACGACTCGGGCGGTCATTTTGAGTATTTAGCCCCGATCCCATATTTATTTCCTCATCTACGTTGTGAAGACTTAGTCCCAAAGTTGGAAGTTTAAGTCGAAAGTGTTGACCATAATTTGACTTTTCTATGGACGACTCCACAATGGAGTTTTGACTGTTCCAATAGCTCTGTATGGTATTTTGGACTTACGAGCGTGTCCGTATATTGATTTGGAGGTTCGTGGGTGGTTCGGCTTTAATTCACGAAAGTGAAGGTTGAAGGTTTAGAAGGATGAGAAGTATGATTGGGAGTTGACTTTTGATATCAGGGTTAGATGTCAATTTCGGAAGTTGGAATAGGTCTGTCATGTCATTTATGACTTGTGTGAAAAATTTGAGGTCAATCAGAGTTATTTTGGTATGATTCGTCGTTAGTTTTGGAAGTTAAATGTTCATAGTTTCAATAGGCTTAAATTGGGTTGCAATTCGTAGAATCAATGTTGTTTGATGTGATTTTAGGGCTCGAGTAGGTACGTTATATGTTTTTTAACTTGTTGGCATATTCGGACGGGGTCTCGGAGGCCGCATATGTGAATCAGATAGAAATCGGGGTGATTTTTAGACTTTATATTTACTGAAGCTGCATATGTTCTGGTGCCATCGCACTTGTGGTGGGAATCGGCGTAGGTTCAGACTCGCTGGTGCGAGTGAAGAATCACAAAATAAAAAAGGGGGCCAGCCCAGGCCTGGGTTGCAGGTTCGGAGCCTACGCGTAGGTGCGTGTCTGCAGGCTCGATGTTTCGTCCGCCAAAGCGGAACAGTGATGAGCTTTGGAAGGACCACATGTGTAGTCTATTTTTCCGCATAAGCGGGCTTGTAGATGTGAACAAATGTTCGTAGAGATGAAGGAGATGCGCCTTAGTCATAATTGCACTTGTGATGGATTTTTCCGCAGGTGCGGGGTCGCAGGAGTGACAGTGAGCCCACAGAAGCGGCAATCGCTGGGTAGAAAAGGCTTGGGTGGAGGTTTTTATCTCATTTTCATCTTTTGGACCTAGAGAGCTTGGTTTGTTGTGATTTTTCAAAGGATTTTAAAGGAAATCATTAGCGTAATTGAATCAATGTTTTCAACCACTAATTCTACGATTATAGCTAGAACTAAGATAAATATTACACACCAAACCATAAACAAGTTCTAAATCAAACACCCATTAGGTACCCACACTAGGGTTGAGTCACAACCCTAGCTAGAAATTTAGCTACTCATAGATGGAGATGAGGAAATTCAAAAAGAAAAAATGATTAAACTCATGTTTCATGATAAATAAATGAAAATCCAATTAAAGTTGATAAACTGTGATAAACATTACCTAATTTCGTCAAAAAAGACTATTTATACACCGCTGAAATTTTCGGACAACATTGCCCTTTCGGAGGTTCTGCGACCGCACAATTATATGTGTGGTCCGCATTTTGCTGCAGCTCTTGACAAGATTGGTTGCGGCCAATTTTTGAGTGCGTCCGCACTTTTGATTTCTACGAGGGAAATAAAATAGTGGGATCCGTACTTCTTGATAGATTCAGATGTGGAACTCTCGAATCTTCATCTTCTATGGCCGTACAATTATTGTGCGGTCTGCACTTTATAAAGCAGCTTAGTCAGAATTCCTTCGTGATATGAGACCGCATAAAGAATTATGTGAGTCCGCACTTTAGGCTTTTTACTTGACTTTTGTCCTTGTTCCAAAACACTCATTTTTGAGTTGAATTTCACCATTTGAGCTCATTTTCCAATACTCCTGCAAGTAAGCATATTTTATCAGTTTTCAGGAATACCTTTAAACATTTCTGAACTAAAACGAAAGTAAAAAGGGCGCAAATAAGTAGTCAAAGTCCCCACTTATCAACTCCCCAAAACTTAAACTTTTGCTTGTCCTCAAGCAATTAAGGTAATTCCCACCTACACAAGAAAAGAGCTATTCCAGATAAGCCAAGGTTAATCAAACACACATTAATTAGGACCAACAATTACCCAAACACTCAAGAGTTGACTTTACTCATCAAGGAAGTTTTCACTTTCATGTAGGTTGTTAAATTGTTATATGTAAATAGTCCTAGTCCCATATGTAGTAGGAATAGAATATGTCCTAGTCTCATATGTAATAGGAGTAGAGTATGTCCTAGTCCCATATGTCGTAGGAGTAGAATATGTAATATATATAGGGCTCATTGTATCATCGTTAATAAAAAATATTTTTCTCCCGTGCATTCTCACATGGTATCAGAGCTTCAGTGAGAAAATTATCGATGTGCGTCATTCCAGCGACATCTGGGATGAAAGATCTCATTGCCGTGCAATTTTCCGGCAACTTCGTCTTGTTAACAAGGTTCATCACTGCTACAGTGGTACTATGCATATACCAGTACCACCATTGGATCCGAAAACCTTTGTGCGACCAAAACCTAGATAATCCAGTCCCATCTGAACAGAAAAGTCAGTCACCGTGCATTCCAGTATTCCAGTCCCATCTGACCAAACCCTTTTATTTGTTTTTAACCATAAGCGTGTAGTTAAGTGTGCTGGTATCAAGTTAAGCATGCTTGACCCTTTTATTCATTATTACTACTGTTTTTACCTAAACATCAAAAACGTACTCAATCACTTAAGAAGGTTGTCACGCCATCCATCGTTGTGAAGAGCCACTCGGTTCACACAAAAAACCACCTTTGGAAAGAACTGTGGCATTAAGAAAACCAAAGGCTTATTGATCACTTAAACATAAAAAGAAGATACCAAATCAAAAAGAAGCTATTAAAGTAAGTAAGAAGCTAGACTACTAAGAAAAAAAATAAAGAAGCTATGAAATAAACTACTGAAAGCAAAAACATTGAATATACTAACCGATAATGGGAAAGATAATATATACATCAATAGAGAGGGAGGAATATATACATAATGAAAAAGAAAATAAAGATAAACAAAAAGAGTATTATAGTTATTACAAGCCAATGTCATATGAAATCAATCAAAATAGACCACCCCCTGAATAAGAATAAGCATTGTCCTCAGTTCTTATCAAAAACAAAATAAGGAAGGGTAGAGATTACAGAGAACTCCCTATGTGGTCTCAGTGTTCATGGCAGCAGCACCACCCTCAGGCTTCTCCAACTGGATCTCATCATACTCTGCTCGGGGAGTAGCGGGGTTGGTGAACATCTGAAGCACCTTCTCAGCTATATGGGCTGCAAGGTTTGGGTCTTCAGACTAGCCAACTGGTTCCACTAATCATGGCGTTGTTGGGTCTGCTGGTACTGATGGATCTGTCTCCATCAGTAAGTCAAATGGAAGATCACCAGCTGCTTTAATCTTGGCACTTCTTTTCTCAACTTGCGAACTGATTTTTTTTAGGCCTGTAATTTCCTCATCTTCTTCACCTGTTTACCTAACTCCTCAATAGCTCCTCCATATGACACCAATGTATCCATGTTGGTCTTCAGATTGTCCAATATCTTTTACAGTGTTTCATCCACTAACGGAGGAACATGTGGTGCTGCTGGGGTAGAAGACTGTGTTGCAACAACACCAGATATATATGACAGCATTGGAGTGGCTGTCTGCATCCAGTTGTTGAGACTCGCTAATGTCTGAGAGACTCACAGCGTCGTGAGTGGATATGTGGAGGAGGAAGGCATTGATACTGATGCTGATGGTCTAGAAGATGGAGGTGGTGGCATGTCAGCTGTCTCGGGGGAAGGACCGGCTGTTGTGGAAGGCATGGAAGGTATAGAAGGTATAAAAACTGAATCTGCAACCACCACTGATAGCTCATCAAACTGACTACGGTAGTAGTTTCCTTACCCTTGAGCTTCGGGTTTCCCGGGTCCTTCAAAGAATACCAGGAGAAGGGATTTTTAGCTCGCACCTTCGTATCAAAGCTCATCAGCTCCACCTTTGCATCTGTGAGATACTCTGTGAGGGTGTTGGGATATGGGTAGGAGCTCTCACCCTTTCTGAAAACTACTCACATGTTGAGTGACATGATGGAACCCACATTGATTAGGTACCCGGCCATAATGAATTCCATCAAAACTACCTGGGGGATTGGAAGATTGTTCTCGTTTTTTCTCGGGTTGATACGGCTGCACACAAATGTTTGCCACCATTTTGCTTAAAAGTTGAGGGTAGCTCGTGCAATGGGAACCCCCACTGTGATCCACGGTGGTGGTGGTCCTAGAGCTGCCAAGATCTCTGCTAGCCAAGGGCAAGCTGCATCACCCATCGAAAACTTCTCCAAGTACTGGACTAGCTACACCTCTTCGAACCCCAAGTGGGTGTTCAGAGTGCTTTGATCAATCTGACCTTCAAGTTCCTCACCTTGGTCACTTTAGTACCTTTCTTGATGTTTTCCACATTGGCATAGAATTACCGTACCAAATGCTCATTGGAATTCATAACACTCTGACAGAACCACATCTACCCCTTTCGCTCCCTGAACTGTTTAACCACATTTGGATTGAATCTATCCAAATCTTCAATAGAAACTCTTGCTCAAGTGTGAGCGATCTCTGGGGCCACCACTCCTTGACCTTGGTGAATGCTGTCAGGCTCACAAATCTGTCTTCCCATACCTCCTTCTTTTTTTACCTCTCTAGGCCACCCACTCTAGTGTCACCCCCTCTACCATCATCTGGCATATCATCATTATCATCCACTGCGACTGGTGCAATAGGAGTGTGTGTAAAGAGGGCTCTGAATCCTGGCTACCTTCATCTGAACCCTCAGAAGAATTTGTTGAGGTGGAGGATTCATTGTGGGGTTGGTATCTCCCAGTGAACTATGGTGGTTGAGATTGGGCCTCTGGTTGTTCCTCCACTGAGTGGCCCTCGAAAGCTTCCCTAGAAGGGATATAAGAACTTGATTCTGAGCGCTCTATGGCCCTACCTCTCCCAGTAGTTGGCTTCTTTGCAATTGCTTTCTTCTATATTGCAAGAGGTTGAATTCCCTTGTCTCAGCCTCGGGAGGGTTCACCCCTCCCTCTAGAAGTATCACCTCAACCTCTTGATAGAACCATTGTCTACAATACAAAGCACATGAGTCAGTTAAAGTTCAAAAATAAATTATGAAAAGTTGCAGACAAAACCGTGTTGAAAAGGGGGACGTGCGGTCTGCACAATTCTAAGTGCAGCTGTAGAGTGTCGTGTGCGAACCGCACAATATTGAAGTGCGGTCGCACATCTGAAGTACGGAACTCACAATTATGAGTGCGGCCGCACACGTCCAGGCCCAGAATTACCAGTTATCTGAAGTTTGACTCTGCGGTCGCAAAAAACTTTCTGCGGCCAGAGTTCATTTTCTGCGGACCGCACAATTTTGAGTGTGGTCCGCACATTCAATGCACAAATTGTTTCCTTAAATAAGGATCTGCGTACTGCACAATATCATGTGCGGCCGCACAATTTAAAATTAGATGGCACTGAACTTAGGTTTTTCCATTTTTGCACAATTTAGATATGGTATTGGCAAATTAAACATGATGCATAGTTTACCCATCCCCCAATTAACTAGTATGATGTGACCCACACAATGTTAAGCACACATGAAGAATTATCTGACATTTTAGGCCTAAAAAATAACTGTACTGGTTAAGAACAAAAACTAAGAAAATTTGAAAAAATCTAAACTTTAATTGAACATATTAGTGATGAATGATGCAGGGGGAGAATCTACGCTGAAGAAATGAGTGTGAATTTGAAACAATTTTTGTGCACTATGCTTGCTTTGGTGTCAAGAGTTTAGAGTGCGTAGAGTTTAAAACAGTGTGAGGAGGTCCTATTTATAGGTTGACCAAATTAGGTCAAACGTTGCAGCTGAGTGTGGCCGCACAATTTTGTGTGTGGTCTGCGCTCTTTACCTTATCCCTTCTGAAGATCTACGGTCCGCACAAAATTGTGTGCGACCGCAGATACTTGTGCGGACATTACAATTTCAAGTTCGGTCGCAGATTGGCCAATTCTCTGCAATTTCAAACTTCAGAGAGTTGCATTTTTTGGGTCTCCACTTGTGCAGCCGCAGACTCCTCTCTTTTGTGGCAAGCAATATTGTGCACTGCGCATAATAAATGTGTTGTCCACACTTTTTCAACACTTAGCCGTTTTTTCGAGCACAGTTCCTGCAAAGCACAATCATTCCTGCAATTCACTTCAAAACCAGTTAGCACAAAACAAAACCTATCTAAAAAGAAGAAAAAGAAGAATAAAAAAGAAGCATGGGTTGCCTCCCAAGAAGCGCCTGATTTAACAACACGGCACGACGCAGATTACCATCAATCACTTGAAATGATTTAATGCCACGACGTGTCAATCATCAACGTTTCCAAGATAATGTTTCACCCGGTGACAATTGACTCTAAACACTTCATCATTTTTATTCTTCAAGTCTAATGCACCAAAAGGTGTCACGTTCAAAACCTCAAACGGACCACTCCACTTAGACTTCAACGTTTACGGAAACATCCGTAACCGATAATTGATCAATAACACAAGATTACCTTCTTTGAACTCCGTGTTCCGGGTGTGCTTGTCATGGAGGTACTTCATCTTCTCCTTGTATAAGGAAGAACTTGTATATGCATGGTACCGGAATTCATCAAGATCATTCAATTGTGCCACCCTTAAGTTAGCGGCGACATCCCACTCAAGTGTAAGCTTCTTCAATGCCCACATAGAACACTAACCAATATGGAGACATACCAAACGGTGTTTCGTAAGCCGTCCTATAAGCCCAAAGAGAATCATCAAGTTTTTTTGACCAATGCGTCTGGTTGGCATTCACTGTCTTTGACAAAATAATCTTGATCTCCCAGTTGGAGACTTCCACTTACATGCTTGCTTGAGGGTGATAGGGGGTTGAGACATTCTGAGTGACACCAGACATGGTGAGTAAGGTATCAAAAGCTTTGTTGAAAAAGTGCGATACCCCATCACTTATAATGGCCCTTGGAGTACCAAATCTTGTAAAGATGTTCTTTTTCAAAAATGTCACCACACTTTGAGCTTCATTGTTGGGTAGAGCCACGGCCTCAACCCACTTTGACACATAGCCCACAACTAACAAAATGTAGGTGTTACCACAATAGCTTACGAACGGTCCCATAAAATCAATGCCCCACACATAAAAAATGTCAATTTCCAAGATGGTGGTGAGGGAATCTCATTTTTCTTAGAAATCCAACCGGCCCTTTGACATTCATCACAACGCTTGACTAGATCACTAGCATCCTTGTAGAGGGTAGGCCAATAGAATCCACAACTCAACACTTATGTCGCCATTCTAGCTCCACCATGGTGACCACCATATGGTGAAGAGTGGCAAGCCTCAAGAATTTCCACTTGTTCTTCCTCTGGAACACATCGTCGAATCACACCATCGGTACAAATCCGGAAAAGATAAGGTTCATCCCAATAATAGTCAAGGCAATCCCGTTTGAACTTCTTCCTTTGGCTTGAAGAGAACTCATTTTGTACAATACCACTCACAAGATAATTTGGTAAGTCTGCGAACCATGGCATCCTGGTCATTGAAATGGCTAGAAGTTGCTCATCGGGAAAGAAATCATTTATCTCAAGGCCGTCATGTGGCCTCCCCTCCTCCTCCAAGCGAGACAAGTGGACTGCCACTTGGTTTTCACTACCTTTGCAGTCTTGAATTTCTTGATCGAACTCTTGCAATAGAAGCACCCACCGCATTAACCTCGCCTTAGAATCTTTTTTGCTCATTAAGTACCAAAGCACCGCATGATCGGTATGGACAATCACCTTTTTATCCATCAAGTACGGGCGGAAACTTCTCCATAGCAAAGACAATAGCAAGTAGCTCTTTTTCGGTCACTGTGTAATTGACTTGGGCATCGTTCATGGTCTTACTAACATAGTAGACCGGATGGAATATTTTGTTGATACGTTGCCACAAAACTGCTCCGACCACCACATCACTTGCGTCACACATGAGCTCAAAGGGAAAGCTCTAATCTAGTGCGGTAATAATAAGAGTAGTAGTCAATTTGAACCTGAGCAATTTGAATGACTTCATGCAATCCTCGTTGAAATGGTTTTGGAATCCTTCTCCAAAAGCTTACACAAGGGTTTCACCACTTAGGAAAAATCCTTGATCAAATGATGATAGAACCCCGCATGACCCAAAAAGCTCCTCACTCCCATCATGGATTCAAGGGTTGGGAGTTTAGAAATCACCTCTATTTTAGCCTTGTCGATCTCATTACCATGATTTGAAATTTTGTGGCCGAGGACAATGCCTTCCTCGAACATGAAGTGACACTTCTCCCAATAAAGTACCAAGTTTGTCTCATCACAAATTGCCAAAATCTTATCCAAGTTTTTCAAACAATCACCAAAAGAATTCCCGACCATGGAAAAGTCATACATGAAGACCTCAAGAAAATCCACCACCATGTCGGTGAAGATAGCCATCATACACCGTTGAAAAGTCGTTGGTGCATTGCATAATTCAAACGACATCCGCAAGAATGCGAATGTACCGTAGGGATATGTGAAAGTAGTATTAGTCCTCCGGAGCAATAATAATTTGATTGTAGCCGGAATATCCATCTAGGAAACGATAGGAAAAACAGTCGGCCAACCTATCAAGAATTTCATCAAGGAAGGGAAGTGGGAAATGATATTTCCGTGTGACTTTGTTAAGCTTGCGATAGTCCATACACACTCTCCACCCGGTCACCGTTCTTGTAGGAATCATCTTGTTCTTATCATTTTTTACCATATTCATGCCTCTTTCTTTGGGAAACATTGCACCGGAGAGGTCCACGAGCTATCAGAAATGGGGTAAACAACCCCGGAATCCAACCACTTTATTGTATCCTTCTTCACCACCTCTTGCATTGCTTCATTTAGTCTGCTTTTATGTTCAACAGAGGGTTTGGCATCTTCCTCAAAAAATAATCTTGTGCGTGCAAAAGGTGGGGGCTTATACCCCGAATATCCGCCAATGTACATCTGATAGCTTTCTTCCTCTTTTGTAGCATCGCCAAAGTAGAGTATACCTTCATGTTAGTCAAACAAGAGGAAAGAATAACCTATAAAGTAGAACACGGGCCAAAGAACTCATACCTGAGATATGGAGGCAATGACTTTAACTCCTAAGTGGGAGGCTCCTCGATTGAGGGCTTTGTTGGAAGAGTCTTCCGATTTTCAAGATCTAAGGACAATTTGCGGGGTTCATAAGTGTATGCCTCATCCCTTGCAATGCATTCACACATTCTACATAGTCATCCTTCTCATCATCATCATGATTAAGCAATACGGACTCCAAAGTATCATCAACATTCATCATGGCACTAGCATCATCAACAATCACATCGGTCACTAAGTCCACAAACGAACAAACTTCATTGCTATTTGGTTGCCTCATAGATTTGCACACATGGAAAACCACCTTTTCATCACCCACCCGGAAGGTGAGCTCACCGTCTTCAACATCAACAAGTTCATTCCCACTAGCAAGGAGTGGTCTACCTAATATGATAGGCACCTCATAGTCCATTTTGCAATCAAGAATCACAGAGTCCCTCGGGAGGATGAACTTATCAACATGAACCAACACATCATCAATAATACCCAATGGTCTCTTCATATTACGATCCGCCATTTAAAACCTCGTAGATGTGTGTCTTGGTTGCCCAATTCTAAATGTTTTGAACACCGAGTAGGGCATCAAGTTGATACTCGCCCCAAAGTCACAAAGAGCTTTTGCAAAGTCGGCGCTTCGAATGGTACAAGGGATTGTGAAAGCACCGGGGTCTTCCAATTTAGGAGCCATTGAGTGCACAATTGCACTCACTTGATGTGTCATCTTTATAGTCTCACAATTCATCAATATCTTCTTTGTCACCAAATACTTTATGAACTTTGCATAGCTAGGCATTGTTCCAAAGTCTCAACCAATGGCATGTTAATATATAAGCTCTTCATCATGTCAATGAACTTCTTGATTTGGTTCTCGCCATTTTTCTTGTCAAGCCTTTGAGGGTATGGATGAGGAGGCCTTGACATTTGTGTCTTAGCCTTTGTCACTAATGTTTCTTGTATGTCAATATTGTGTTCCCTAGACGGGTTCACTTTGTGTTGATTCTCCTCCACATTCTCATCAATATCAATTCTCACTTCTTCATTTGCTTGAACCACATTGTTTTGAATCTCATCTTCTTGAATCACTTGTTCATCATTTACAATTTTTATTTGACTTGAAGTGGTTGCATCCCCACCTTTTCCACTCCTTGTAGTCACGGCCATGGCATGTCCCGTGTTGTTTCCACCCTTCAGGTTCACCACCGTGTTACTTGGTAGTGCCCCCTTAGGACGAGTGTTTAATGCATACAATATTTGCCCTAATTGAACTTCTAAATTGCGAATTGAAGTGTTGTGAAAGGCTAGTTGAGCATCAGAGTCGGCATTCTTCTCCATCATTTATTTTAACATGTTCTCAGTTTGGCCCAATTCATTATTGGAAGAGTTAGGCTCATGAGACGGATAAGGAGGCGGGTTGCTTGGTTGTTGATACATGAGGAGCCTTTGAAATTCCGGCCCTCGATTCCCTTGGTTATTATTCCGACCCCTTGGTTGTTGCCTCCCCAATATCCTTTATTGTTTCCACTCCAATTTCCTTGGTCATTTTAATTTCTCCAATTACCTTTGTTGTTTTGATTGTTCCAATTACCTTGGTTGTTACAACCTTTCCAATTGCCTTGGTTGTTTGAGTTTCAATTCCCTTGATTACCTTGAGATCTCCATTGTTGTTGATTCGGGCATTGAGAGTTGTTTCTTTGCCCTTGGAAGTTGTTCATATATTGCACGTCCTCCTCTGTTTATTGTATGATTCATCTTGGTCAAACCCACTATATTCTTGCACATATTGTTCCGCATGGTTTTGCACTTGTTGCCCCTTTTGCCTTCGCTTGTTCACCATCATACTTACACCTTCCATTGCATTTACTTTCTTAGGACCTTGAACTTGTTGAAGTTGAGATTTGGCTAATTGATTCATTGTGGTGGTCAACTCGACAATTGCTCGCCCATGATGCATTTCTTTATGTCGGTGAATCACATTCGGATCACCTTGAGGAACATTTTCTCTACTTTGCCATGCCGATGAATTATCCACCATTTCATCCAAGATCTCACAAGCTTCGGCATATGGTGTTGTCATGAATTTTCCACCAGCAAGTTGGTTGACCACGCATTGATTGGTAGTACTGATCCCCCTATAGAAAGTTTGTTGAATCATAGCGTCTGTCACGTCATTGTTTGGGCACTCTTTCAGCATAGTATGGTACCTCTCCCATATCTCGTGCAAAGGCTCATAGGGTTCATGCTTGAATGCTAGAATCTCATCTCTAAGAGTAGCCATATGCCCGGGAGAAAATAACTTGACAATGAATTTCTCCGCCAATTCATCCCATGTACGAATAGGATGGTTTGGCAATATTTTTAACCAATCCAAGGATTTCCCCCGTAGAGATAAGGGAAATAGCCTCAACCTTAGAGCATTCTAAGAGACGTTGGTCTGTTTACTCCCCCAGCAAGTGTCCATGAACCCCTTCAAGTGTTTGTATGCATTTTCACTAGGAGCCCCGGTGAAGAATCCTCGTTGCTCTAGAAATGTGAGCAAAACACTAGTGATTTGGAAGTTTCCCACCCTAATGCGGTGTGGGACTATGGCACTTGCATATCCTTTGTTTGGCAACACCCGGTGTGGAGCCGCTCTTGGTGGATGAGGGGGAGGGACAAGAACATTGTCATGAGGCGGTGGGCCTCGTCTATTTGCTTGAGGTTCAAGAGGAACCTTGTCAACTTGGTCATCATCCACATCCTCCCCCAATGGCAAGTTTTTGAGAGGATCATTTTTTTAAGAGCCATTTTTGTACCTACAATTGTTTCACAAAAAGGTTAGTAACCTGGAAAGGAAGGAAGACAAGTCACACATAAAACCAAATATATAGCTAAATCCGTTTTTAGCTCCCCGAAAACGACGCCAAAAATTGATCTCGCCCAAATAACACCTCAGTTTGGGGTTGTGAAGCCATCGATTGCAATAGTAATTACCCAACAGGGAGTCGGGATCGAATCCACAAGGAGCGTGGATGGGATTAGGTATATATTTGGACTAAGCGCGTAAGATTCTTAAGATTCACTTCCAGAATCTTTGTTTTGATTCTACATCTAAATTATTCTACGGTTTGCAAATGTAAAGCTGGAGAATAATATTTTTAGTGCTGCTTTTCAAGTAAGTAAAAGATCTAGGGTTGTGACTTCTACCTAGGTGTTTGCCTAATGGGTCATGGGTTTTAGAGCGGGTTTCGTTGGTCGGGGTGTAATATAGCATTCAACACACAATTACCCACTCAATAAGAGAGTGGTTTTTCCCAATTTGGCTATATCAAGTCCAAATGTGTAATTCACGAAATAGTTGATAGATGCTCAAGTCGGGTTTTACTATCTCTATATTTAACCCTTAAATTATGACTATCAATTTCTCGAGTTTATTCCAAAATTCTTGTTAGTCAAGTTTTCCTAGACTAAGTCTCTCTTTTTCAAGTAGAGACTAAGTCAAATAGGCTTGAATCAGTATTTGCAACCATTAATTCTACAATTATAGCAAGACCTAGGCTAAATATTACACACCCAACCATAAACAAGCCCTAAATCGAACACCCATTAGGTACCCACACTAGGGTTGGGTCACAACCCTAGCTAGAAACTTAGCTACTCATAGATGGCATGAAGAAATTAAAGAATAAAAAACGATTAAACTCATATTTAATGATAAATAGATGCCAATCCAATGTAAAATTGATAATCTATGATAGAGTTTCCTAAATCAGTAAAGAAAAACGACTACCAACTTTCAGATGTTCAAACTTAACCTAATTTTGTCAAAAAAGCCTATTTATACACAACTGAAATTTTCTGACAAAATTGCCCTTTTTGTGGTTCTGTCGCCGCACAAATCTATGTGCGGTCCGCACTTTGCTGCAGCTCTTGACAGGAGTGGCTTCTGCGGCCGCACAATTTTGATTTGCGGCCGCAGTTCTTGAGGTCTGCGGACCGCACAATTCTCAGTGTTGTCGCACTTTTGATTTCTACGGCCCCACAATTATAGTGCGGTCCGCACTTCATGATGGAATAAAATGTGGAACGTCTGATGTTCATCTTCTATGGCCGCACAATTATTGTTGCGCTCTGCACTTTACAAAGCAGCTATTTCATAATTCCTTCATGATCTGCGGCCGTAGACAAAATTCTGCGGTTCGCACTTTGGCCTTTTTGCTTGACTTTTGTCCTTGTTCAGAAACACTCCTTCTTGTGTTGAATTTCATCACTTTGGCTCATTATTTAATTGTCCTGCAAGTAAGAATATTTTATCAATTTTTGGGAATACCTTTAGACATTTTTGAACTAAAACGAAAGTAAAAAGGGCGCAAATAAGTAGTCAAAATCCCCGCTTATCAGTGAGGCTAGGCTATTGGGTGCTGACTTGGTTCAGGATGCTTTGGAAAAGGTTAAGTTTATTCATGATCGACTTTGTACAATCTAATATATACAGAAACGTTATGCAGATCGGAAGGTTCACGATGTTGTATTCATGGTTGAAGAGCGGTCTTGCTCCGGGTTTCGCCCATGAAGGGTGTAATGAGGTTCAGGAAGAAGGACAGTTGACCCTGGAATATCTGACCTTTTGAGATTCTTGATAGGATTGGTGAGGTGGCCTACAAGCTTGCACTAGCACCTGGTCTAGCTGAAGTTCATCTGGTATTCCATGTATCTATGATCCGGAAGTATCACGATGATCCGTCTTAAGTGTTGGATTTTAGCTCAGTCCAGTTGGACAAGGATTTGTCTTAGGAAGTCCCATAGCGTTGAGGCTGAACAGAGAAAGAAATTGGTGGATACATTTTCGGGGGAGCCAGTGACCTTCTTGGACAGGCAGGTCCAAAAATTGAGGTTGAAAAGCATTGCATCAATAAAGGTTCTATGGAAGGGCCAATCAGTTGAGGAGACGACTTGGGAGACCGAGCAGGTATGTCTCTGTACTCGTTCGAGGATGAACGTTTATTTTAAAAGGGGAGGATGTAACGACTCGGCCAGTCATTTTGAGTATTTTAGCCTCGATCCCCTATTTATTTCCTCATCTATGTTGTATTGTGGTTATGTGACTTGCCGGAGGTGTTTGGTTTTGGTTTTGGATGAGTTTCGGAGTGAAATTGAAGACTTAGTCCCAAAGTTGGAAGTTTAAGCCGAAAGTGTAGACCATAATTTTACTTTTCTGTGGACGACTTCGCAATGGAGTTTTGACTGTCCCAATAGCTTCGTATGATATTTTGGACTTAGTAGCGTGTACGGATATTGATTTGGAGGTTCGTAAGTCATTTTGGCTTGAATTGGCGATAGTTAGAAAGTTGAAGGTTTGGAAGGATGAGAAGTTTGACTGAGAGTTGACTTTATTGATATCTGGGTCAAATTTCGATTCCGGTAGTTGGAATAGGTCCGTCATGTCATTTAAGACTTGTGTACAAAATTTGAGGTCAATAAGAGTTGTTTTGGTATGATTCGGCGTTAGTTTTGGAAGTCAGATGTTTGTAGTTTCAATAGGCTAAAATTGGGTTGTGATTCGTAGAATCAGTTTTGTTTAATGTGATTTTAGGACTCGAGTAGGTCCGTTATGTGTTTTGGAACTTGTTATTTTATTCGGACGGGGTCTCGCAGACCCCGAATGTGAATCGAATTGAAATCGGGATGATTTTTGGATTTAGTATTTACTGAAGCTACATGTGTTCTGGTGAAATCGCACCTACAATGGGAATGACCGCAGGTGCGGACTCGCTGGTGCGAGTGAAGAATCACGAAAGTTAAAAGGGGCCAACCCAGGCCTAGGTCGCAGGTGCGGAGCCTGGGCACAGATGCGCATCCGCATGCGCGATGTTTCTTCTGCAGAAGCGGAAGAGTGAGGAGCTTGGGAAGGACCACAGGTGCAATCGATTTTTCCATAGAAGCGGCTCACAGAAGTGATTAGTTTTCCGCAGAAGTGAAGGAGATGGGCCTTAGTTGGAACTTCACCTGCGATGCATTTTTTCGTAGGTGTGGGGTCGCAGCTGCGACAGTGAGCCCACAGAAGCATCAATCGCTGGGTAGAAAAGGCTTAAGTGGAGGGTTTTATCTCATTTTCATCTTTTGGACCTAGAGAGCTCAGTTTGTGGCAATTGTTTGAGGAATTTTCAAGGAAATCATTGGGGTAAGTGATTCTAACTCGGATTTAGCTATATTACATGAACCCACTCATTTGATTAGTGATTTGAGTTGGAAAATTTGGGAAAATTTTGGGAAACTTCTTAGACTAAATTTTGGGGATTTGAAAGGCGATTTGAAGTCGTATTTGAGTAACTCTTGTATGGTTAGACTCGTTATCGAATGGGTGTTCGAATTTTGTATGTTTGGTTAGGTTTCAAGACGCGAGCCCGGGGTTAAAGTTTTGAGTTGATTTTTGTTTCTCTTCAAAGATTGCAACTTTATTGTTTAGAATAGCTTCCTATAGTTTGTATTATGTCATGAAGTTTGTTTGGATAGATTCGAGCCGTTCGGAGTTGGATAATTGCGAGAAAGGCTTACTAGTGGATTCAGTTGGCGTGTTTTGAGATAGGTGTCTTGCCTACTTTGTGTGAGGGAATTATTGTCGCGCCCCCTTTTTTCCCTTTTGCAGCGAAAGTCAGGGTTTCGACATTCTTTGGGACAACTCGTTTCCTTTTTTGAAAGGGGTGTAGAAGTTGAAGAGTCGCCACCTAACGAGTTTAAGGTGTGTTAGGGCACATATTGCAAATAACTCATATAAACCAGTTTGCGTTACCAGAGGTTGTATAAGGTCTTCAAATTACCTTGAGGGAGAAGGTGTTAGGCACCCCTCGAGGTCCACAACGGTGGGTCCCGGCCAAATTTATTTTGTGAATTAGTGATTAAGCAAATAAAGAAGTCTAAGCACACATATGTATTAAAAGAATAAGGGAAGTCCTAGGTTTATTAGCCTATAGGATCACATCTATGCAATACCTGATAAACCTTCCTCAACTAGAGGGGTTACACGTGGCATTAACGCACAGGTCATCATATCCTGTTACTACCCAATTACCCTCCCCTTAGCAGTTATATAAGCGGTTTTAATTAAACGAACTTTATGCGTGCATTACCCGTCCCTTCCTTATGGCCATGGAGGTGTTTAGGACCTCTAGTCTCGGCAGTTCTAGACTCTCCTAAGGTACTTAAAAGGATAAAATCTAAGCGACAATAAAGAACAAATAGGACTGTCAAGTGAAGGAACAGTTAAGGGGCTCACATTTACCTCCTCAAATAAGTAGACAATTAGCACGTCTCAAACATCAAGATTTCAGATGTTTCAGAAAGGTCCTAGAGCAGGATATCTTGATGGGCATGACAAGCATAATACATGCATTATGTTAAGGCGAGGCAATAGAGACCTAATCAATTTGCCTACTGATTGTAAGACTTGTTGATTCTGGGCAGTTCACGAATAACAGAGCACAACTTTACCAATTTTTGCAGGATTTTAATTACCTGCAGGCTTGCCTAGGTGTAGAGCTAGGATACCCTATAAACATATTGTCTAAATGTAGTCAGAATTCCAACAATCGATTTAGGACGAATAGTTTTAATTCATTATGTCTTATAAACATGTTTGTCTAGATACAGAAAATTACGAAACTGGTTTTATACATTTTTCCTATAACATGATATCTAGGTGTCGAGATTGCCTTTTAACTCTCTTATAGACAGGATAGTTACTGATTTATACGATGTAGGCGTGGTTTAAAGCGAATGCAATAGAAGTCCTAAAACATGGTTTCTAATGCACATTAATAATGAACATTTTATTAGGCAGTAACAGTAGTAGCTTAATAGTAGAATTTCTAAGTGGACATGGAGATGCAGAGATAGAATTTCGTAGCAAATGACATAATGCGTCTATAACATGTTTTCTAGTATGCCAAACGATCCTAAAGACATGGTTTCTAATGCAAGCAAATAATCATAGAAATCTTAAGGCATGATTTCTAATGAAAGCAAATGGTCATAATAAACCTAAGGGCATGATTTCTACCTAGTTTCCCCACGAAAATAATATAATATTGTTACACCTCATGGTTTCGTACGTGAGAGTACGTCGTAAGTCAATTGATGTAAGCTCTTAAATGAGATTATCATTGAAAGCATATAAAGTAAGTTAATCATGTTACCTTGGAGGTTACAAATATTTAAGATCATGAATAATGAGTACTAAGAGGGTTGGAAAGCTTAGAAGCTAAACCAATTGAAGAAAATAAGTTTCGTCGAAAGTCGACGAGTTTGGAATGTTATTACATGTACTTTAGGTTAAGACTATGGTTCATTACATTATAAGCAGGTTATGCTATGAGTTAATATTGATCGTATGATAGTTGTGTTCTACGTTTTGAAGTCAAGCAAGTTGTGGAACAAAAGTTGGCAAAAGTCTTCACAAGTTACACTCCTAATGTGTTGAATATTAGGTCAAATGTAACTGATATTTTCTACCAATATTCTTGCAATTATTGGATGCTATACCAACCAAATTGAATATCAATGAGTCTAGTTTCCAATTCATTAAACCGTTCATCGATACGACGTAGGAGTAGAGAAATATTTACAGTTTCGCGAGACTTGCGCAGACATCATAAGTGACAAGTAGGTGGATCACTAGAGCTTTTTGAGAAATATATTTCATGTGTTATATGAGGTCTTATTGGGACATATTATATACCAAATTGAAGGTCTTGGATTGTAGTTTCCAACTCTCTTATCCGTTCTTCATACGACATCGGGATAAAAACATATAAGCGTCGGAAGATGGACCAATCCTAAGGTGCCAAGCTAGCACCTCTTTGACTTTTCCAAAGTTGATATATATAAGTCTTAGGTCGGCTTTCTATTCATTTTTCATCATAACACGACCATATAACACACATAAACATATCCTTAAGCTCTCTTCTAGGGTTTCAAAGAAGATAATCATCCCGGGAATGAAATCGAGAAGCGATAACATCAAAACGATCCCTACGACGTAAGTGTCATTATACCGCCTCTCCTTTTTCTATGTAGTTAGAATTTTGGAAGGTACTTCATAGTTAAGAAACGTGTAATATCTATTTTTAAGTGTTTAAATATCAAGGAATGTTGATAAATGTGTTCCCTAATAGTTAGAACTCATGGGACGGTGATCGGAAGCCGTGAGTTCGAGTTATTTGACTTGTAGCGGACTGTTTTGCGTTGCTGTTGGGCTGCGTGTTTTACTACTGTTTTGTGGAGTTTTGGAGGAGGATGGGTGTGGATAAACACCATATAGATGTAGGTCTTTGAGCTGGTCGTTCGTTGTAACATTTCCGGGTCGTTTGACACAACTACGATGGTCGTCTTATGTATGGAGTGATTAGGTTGTGTGTGGACTGTTTTGGGGGGCTCAATATGATTATTACTGATGTTGTTTGGGCTGTTTGGTGATTGTTTTGACTTGTGTGAAGTCATATATATAGGGGAGGTGATGTCTGTTTCATCGTAAAATAGGTTGTGGTCGATACATAATAGTTATGACGCTTAAACGATAACGATAGTGTCGTTTCTCTTATTGTAGATTAAGGAGTTATGACATTTGCGTAGCTTGAGGTTGGGGCAGTATATACAAGGTATGTGAGGCTATCATTTTCCTTCTTCTGCACGACTCTGATTGTACATAATGCAATGAACGAACTTCCAAATATACTTCACTCTTAGAAGCTAGCAGTACATACATTGTTTCCCTTCTCATGGAACAAATTATGTTGAGGTTGCTTCTCTTATTCATATGTTATCAATGTCATTGGTACGTCCTGATTGTTATAAGATTCTTGATGAAGATTTAATCCTAATAACGTGTACGGAGAATATCGACCTTACGTCACTCCGAAAGGTTCAGAATATGAGTCCAATAAGTCCTACATGCATTATATATGTATGTATATATTTTACTCTACCGAGCCGCGCTATAGTCGGGCGGGTATGGCACCTATTGTGCAACCACTTATCAGTTGGGTTTACCGAGCTCCATGTGGCCGGGTATGTTTTACCGAGCCTATTACGGCCGGGTACGATATGATGATGATGATGCCCACAGAGGCGGATGTTTTAAAGGTTTATGTATATATATATGTATGTATCACACATTTCATGTCAATAGCCCTCAGAGGTACCCAGATGTTATAGGTTGTATATTCTATATCCCCGTTTACATTACTGTTCTTACTTATGCTTTCATGTTTTACATACTCAGTACTTTATTCGTACTGACGTCCTTTTTATTTGTGGACGCTGCATGTCGTGCTGTAGGTGCTGATAGACAGGTAGACACAGCTCCCCCATCACAGTAGGCTTTCCAGTTCAGCGGTTATAGGCGAGATCCCTTCTCCGAACTTGTCGTGGTCTTGATATGAATTTTTGTTATAGATATTATGGGTATGTCGGGGCCCTGTTCCCACTACGTTGCATTAATTATTCTCCTTTAGAGGCTCATAGATAGGTGTCGGCTTATGTATAGTTTGGTATGCCTTGTCGGATGATTTTTGTTGTATAGTCATTCATGGAAGCGTGGTAGCTCCTAAGTTACATGTAGTTTCTTGGCAGTCTTGTTATCCCATGTTATGCATGTTCATTACATTATCTTTCATTGGTTGGTGTTCATAATCCATATCTACCACTTATATTGATCTCGTCGGCCCTTAAAGATAATAAGAAGGTTAGATAAAATGTATGTTGGTGCTCGGCAAGTATGACCCGGGTGCTAGTCATGATCCTCCAGTTTGGGTCATGACAAACTTGGTATAAGAGCAGGTCTGTCCTAGGGGTTGTCAATGAGTCGTGTCTATTAGAGTCTTGTTTATGGGTGTGTTGTGCACCACACTTATAAGAAAGAGGCTATACGGAATTTAGGACTGTTACTCTTTCTTCTTACTCTAGATCGTGTGGTAGAGCTCAATCGTAAGAACTCAATTTCCTCAATTATATCTTATTTATAATACGATGATGCATACATCTAGAAAGACGGTTTGTAAGGGATTGCATGTGGCTGTGAAAGAGTTGAGTCAGAGGAACTCGATTTTGCATGATGCCTATGATGAGTAAATGTAAGTCTTCAGTAAATTATGTGTTTACTAAACGGGTAAGCCTCATGATAAGGATCCTTAAGGAAAAGAATATATATCCACCCCTGTGGTGAAAAGAAATGAGAGATTCAGAAGATAGATACTAGTTTCAACAAGAAAAGGAAGCAAGATGAAGAAGGGTACGAGGTGCCCAGTTAATGAAGATTGTCAGTATTTACGATTCAAGCAGAGAAATACAAACATATTGAATTACCTACAATTGTAACAGAGGTATGTACAATTGGCCATACCCGTCTCAATTATGACGTATGGGAGCTAACTGAAATAATTTAAGAGAAGGATAGGATATCAGGATCCAACTGGGTTAGAGTAACCGAAAATTGATGATAGATTGTTATAATTATTTAACATTTTTGAAGGGTAGTGCAGGACATGGTAATAGTTCTCATTGGGAGATAGCCAGATGGTCACTCTATAATAATACAGTCTGATATGAATACTAGAATGTTAAGGAAGTTCAGACGATATACTAGAAGGGAGGAATATTTACCTTACGATGACTCCTACCCCTAGTAAAGAGAGAATGTTAGTCGACCCAAGGGCCAATGAGATGGTGCAAGGGGATCTAAAAGCAAAAGACTGTTTTGTTGATGTTTTTAGAATAAGGTAATAGACAGAGATATTAGCAGGAGAATAAGAAGAGAGTAAATGAAGCATTGTGAGTAAGATGTGATAAATGAGTGATAACGGTAAATCAAAATATGACAGGATGACAGAGGCTATAGTCAAGTGAAGGAAACGATAAGAGGAGACATGCCTTGAGACAATAAAAGTATAAGCCTTAAAGTCATATCCTCATTTCGAGAAATCAGTTGCTGAGTCCAACGTGATTACCAGAAGTAAAAGTGAGACCCTCAAAGTAATAGAAATTAGTATGGGCTAGTGAACAAGATGAACTAAACATGAATTAGGGACCGAAGTAATCGGTAATAGTCGGCATCATTTCAGATATCGTGTTTCGACAGTAATAGAATGAACAATAGAAGAATAACCTTTAAAGGTCATTCACGGAGACTCTTCCCTAAAGCAAGCGCTATGAGCAGAGTTAAGCTTAAGGGACTAGATGTGCCAGTTACACCAGGTGTCACCTTTGTGCATAAGAAATTCAATTATCCTTGGTGTTGAAGTGTTACCGCAAGGCGAGTAATATGTGTGTGAAGATGTGGAAAAAAAATGCCAAAGAGGAAGAGGTAACTATCAAATGGTAAAGGAAGAATATGGTAAAAAGGTGAAAGGAATGAGATTGCATTTATTCATATCCTAAAAAAATAATATGACTCCAGAACATTATGCAAGCATGATGCCGGGGAGAATCAATAAGGGTTTCGCACTCGATGATATTGATAAATAAGTGTTAATGAACACTTGATACATAAGGACGCGTACGAGAGGTAAGTTAAGACAAAGGACATAACCCAAGAGGCGCTACATAAAATACAAGTATGAGAGTGGACCAACAGGTAGTCTATAGTTGATTCAGGAAGATCCTAGTTATGGATATATAGGAGGATACGGAAAAATCAGTATATCATGCAAGATAAACGTAGTGAAATCCAGCATAGGAAATTTAATCTCTTAGATACGACATCGTAATCCTCGAGAAATATTCAGACAGGAGTTGGGGTAGTAGAAGTTACAATATAAGTGTTACGGAAATAAAAGAGAGTGCCACTAGGGAGACAACTGAAATTTCAATTCAGAAGCAACCCTACGAGAACAAGGGCATGGAGGTAAGTAACTAAGGATAATGATAGGCAAGTAAGAACATCAGAAAAACCGTGGGGTATATAATGTAATATGCTCGCAGCTTTACAAGAGTCGGAGGGTGTCCACTAAGTAGTACAACAAAAGACTAGCTGAAGAAATAAGGAAGAAGGCTTCAACCTAAGTATAGTATTGAATAAGAAATGTTCTTATAACAACTGTCTCACTACAATATTGTATACACTCCATAAGTAAATGGCACCTATCGTGGCTAATGAAAAAAAAATCAAAAGCTAATATGTGAGATCGTATGAGTTACAAAGAACTCTAGTATTCGTGGGCACTAAGATAAGACAAGTATCCATGCAGCAAGTGGCAGAACGACCAGGAAAAGTAATTCCTTACATTTAAAGACAATTGAGAAGGCACGAAAGGAAATCTATGGTGCTACCAAGTTAAATAAAGGTTGCGAGTAGTATATACATATATGTGTAGGTCGCAAGGTAAAGTATCGTAGAGTGATAAGGTTTTTGGTAGATAGGATTAAGGATAAGAAAGGTGAGTGAGAAGATGAGGAGAATAGGTAATTCCTCACAATTAAACCCATCACTGATGGTTTCCATAAGTTGTAGGAAACTCGATACTTCCTGAATGAACTCAGAGGAGTCCAAGACTAGGAGAAATTAGAAGAGATGAAATGGTACCCTGGTAGTAGAATAAGGATGTAAGTTTGGTAGATAAGAGGATGACGTTTAGGCCTTTGATTGAGTAATGATTTAAAGAAAGAGAGATTTCATGGATGAAACAGAATTAAAATACCCCCCCCCTCCCCTCCATAGGATGAATCACATTGGGATGCTATGAAATATAGTTATTTGAGTATAGTATCGTCCCTAAGTGGATCAGGAAAATCATTTCAGATGTTCCCTGATGAGACGTGGGCCCTAGTGATGATATATTACATGAGAGGTTTCAAGTTATCAGTGGTAGAGTTTAGATCAACATTAAGGTGAATCAAAAGTAGATGGATGAAAAGTTCCAAATTATGAGATGATATTAGGTTGTAATTCTTAAGATAAATAGTAAGGAGGAAGCACAAAACATTTTAGATTTATACGTATAGGATAAGCAGCGACAACTTAACCTATAGTTGGGTTGAAAATCTCGGTAATACAAAATTAAAGTAAGTGTTATGGTATAGTATGACCTACCTAGATGTAGTAAAGCCATAAGGATAGAAAACAGAGGCTATGAAACAAGATATATCAATAGTCGTAACAAAGTACCGAATGAAAAACTTCCGTACACCTATAAATTCCCAGAGGGATAACTTGTCGAGTTCTATATATGTTCCCAAAGATAGGCCTAGAGATTGACTAAAAGATAGAGGAAAAAGGAGATAAGAGTCACATTGGCACACATTCAAGGTTAGAATTGTCCGGGTTGCATGGAAGAAGGTATAAACAATGACGAGATTGGAAGAATTTCGACCACAAGTCGTGGAGTGAGAAAGAGGCCTAAAGAAGGGGATGCCCTAGCCTTTGGATTTATTCACCGAACAACTCTCTAGATGGAAAATACAATATTAAAGTATTCGTAAGAGTTATTTCTTAAGATATGGATAAGTGCATTAGCCAACATTCGAGGACGAATATTCCAAAGAGGGGAATGATGTTACACCCCATGTTTTCGTACGTGAGAGTACGTCGTAAGTAAATTGATGTAAGCTCTGAAATGAAATCATCTTTGAAAGTACATAAAGTAAGTTAATCATGTTACCTTGGAGGTTATAAATATTTAAGATCATGAATAATGAGTACCAAGAGGGTTGGAAAGCTTAGAAGCTAAACCAATTGAAGAAAATAAGTTTCGTCGAAAGTCGACGAGTTTGGAATGTTATAACATGTACTTTAGGGTGATACTATGGTTAATTACATGATAAGGAGGTTATTCTATGACTTAATTTTTATCGTATGATAGTTGTGTTCTACGTTTTGAAGTCACGCAAGTTGTGGAACAAAAGTTGGCAAAGGTCTTCACACGTTACACTCATAATGTGTTGAACATTAAGTCAAATATAACTGAGTTTTTCTCCCAATATACTTAGAATATTGGATGATCTACCAACCAAATTGAATATCTATGAGTCTAGTTTCTAACTCATTAAACCTTTTATCGATACGAAGTCGGAGTAGAGAGATATTTGCAGTTTCGCGAGACTGCGCAGACATCATAAGTGACAAGTAGGTGGATCACTAGAGCTTTTTGAGCAATACATTCATGGGTTATATGAGGTCTTATTGGGACATATTATATACCAAATTGAAGGTCTCAGAATTTAGTTTCCAAATCTATTAACCGTTTGTTCATACAACAACGGGATAAAAAGATATAAGCGTCGAAAGATGGACCAATCCTAGGGTGCCAAGCTAGCACCTCTTTAACTTTTCCAAAGTTGATATATATAATTCTTAGGTAAATTTCTCTTCATTTTTCAGCATAACACTACCAGATAACACCCATAAACATATCCTTAAGCTCTCTTCTAGGGTTTCAAAGAAGATTATCATCCCGGGCATGAAATCAAGAAGCGATAACATCAAAACGATCCCTACGACGTAAGTGTCATTATACCGCCTCTCCTTTTTCTATGTAGTTAGAGTTTTGGAAGGTACTTCATTGTTAAGAAACGTCTAATATCTGTTTTTAAGTGTTTAAATATCAAGGAATGTTGATAAATGTGTTCCCTAATAGTAAGAACTCACGGGACGGTGATCGGAAGCCGTGAGTTCGAGTTATTTGACTTGTAGCGGACTGTTTTGTGTTGCTGTTGGGCTGCATGTTTTACTACTGCTTTGTGGAGTTTTTGAGGAGGAAGGGTGTGTATAAACACCATATATATTTAGGTCTGTGAGCTGGTCGTTCGTTGTAACATTTCCGGGTTGTTTGACACGACTACGGTGGTCGTCTTATGTATGGAGTGATTAGGTTGTGTGTGTACTGTTTTGGGGGGCTCAATATGATTATGCCGTACTTTTACGTACGAAAACATGGGGTGTAACATTATGTTATCAATGTTGTTGGTAATTCGTGATTATTATATGATTCATGATGAAGAGTTAGTCCTAAATGTGATTCCAATGAATCCAGCATGCATCATATATATGTATCTATTTTACTCTATCGAGTCACACTATATTCGGTCGGGTAAGGCACCTATTGTGAAACCACTGATCAGTTGGATTTTACCGAGCTCCACGAGATCGGGTGTGATTCTACCGAGCCTTATGATGGCCAGGTACATTTTTATCGAGCCTATTATGATCGGGTACGATATGATGATGACGATGCCCACAAAACAATATATATCATGCATTTTATGTCATTCTCCCTCAGAGGCACTCGAATGTAAGAGGTTATATATTCTATATCCCTGCTTACATTACCGTTCTTATTTATTCCTTCCTACCTTACATAATCGGTACTTTATTCGTACTGATGGCTCTATTATTTGTAGAAGCTGCATGTCGTGTTGCAGGTCCTAATAGACAGGTAGACGTAGTTCCCCCACCACAGTAGGCTACCCAGTTCAGCTGTTATTGGCGAGATCCCTTCTTCAGACATGTCGTGGTCTTGGTATGTATTTTTGTTATAGAAATTATGGGTATGTCAGGGCCATGTTCCGTCAATGTTGCGGCACTAATGTTCCTTTAGAGGCTCATATGTATAGTTTAGATTTCCTTGCCGGCTAATTTTTTTTGTATAGTCTATCATGGTAACTTGTAAGCTCCTACCTTACATATAGCTTCATGAGAACCTTGTCGGCCCATGTTATGTATGTTCATGCCATTATCTGTCATTGTTGGTTGTTCATGATTCAAGTCTACCATTTATGTTTGTCTCGCCGGCCCTTATAGATAATAAAAAAGGTTAGATAAAATGTATGTTGGTGCTCGACAAGTATGGCCCGGGTGCCAGTCATGGCCATCCAGTTTGGTTCATGACAACATCAATATTAGACAAAGATGAGAAAGTGTGCTTTTATGTGAAGAAAATTAAGAAAATCTCTCCTTTCTTTTGTAAATCTCTTTCTCGCCAATCTCTCCTCGCCGATCACCACCGTATATCTCCACTACCCACCCTATCGGTCTCGCAAGATTTTGAAAATCAGGGGGTGAAGCAAAAAGTTTATTATTGAGTTTTTCTTGCCGGAGCACATGGGTTCAGGAGGCAGCAGCATTCAGCAGATTGGGAAACGCGTCCGGATATCCCTGTTTGTAATCCAAGTTCCATCTTTTTAGAATTTTATTTGCGCACATCTATTTAATGTTGCCTTGCCGGAATGTTTTGTTTGTGTACACATCTATTAGTTTTAGTTGCCTTGCCGGTAACCCGTAGTTGGATTGATTATTTTTGTAAACAGCATTTGCTTGTTTTTCTATCTTTTCTACTAGTTTTTTAAGCTTAAGGTGTCATCCATCCCTTTTAATTCTTTGTTTTCATAGGGGTAATTTTTTAGACGTGGTATATTCATTGTTCTAATTCCTGCTTGTGTTATTGTTCTCGTAGTAGCGGCTTTGAGTTGCTTTTAGAGATCGGGTTCCGAGCCTGTAGTCTTTCATTCCTGTTACTTGTTCTTAGGGGTAGTATTTACCTAATACCTTTTTCTTATAGTGGTGGTAGTAAACAATGTGAGAGTAAGGTCATGTCCTTGGGTGGGGCTGGGGGTGGGGTCCAGAGGTAGGAAAGGGGGTAAGTGTTACACCCCATGTTTTCGTACGTGAGAGTACATCGTAAGTCAATTCAGTAAGCTCAAAAATAAGATTATATTTGATGGAATATATAGTAAGTTAATAATGTTACCTTGGAGGTTACAAATATTTAAGATCTTGAATAACGAGTACCAACAGGATTGGAAAGCTTAGAAGCTAAACCAATTGAAGAAAATAAGATTCGTCGAAAGTCGACGAGTTTGAAATGTTACAACATGTACTTTAGGGTGAGACTATGGTTCATTACATGATAAGGAGTTTATGCTATGAGTTATGTTTGTCATATGATATTCGTGTGCTACGTTTTGAAGTAAAACAAGTTGTGGAACAAAAGTTGGCAAAGGTCTTCACAAGTTACATTCATAATGTGCTGAAAATTAGGTCAAATGTAACTGCTATTTTCTACCAATATACTTGGAATTAGGGGATTATATACCTACCAAATTGACGATCTATGAGTCTAGATTCCAACGCATTAAACCGTTCATCTATACGAAGTCGGAGTAGAGAGA